>BDUI01016409.1:9937-20881 GCA_002335545.1 Apodemus speciosus
AGGGAAAAGGACATGTGGGACATTTGTGGGGTGGGGAACCAGGAAAAGGGAAATGAGATGTAAATAAAGAATATATCCAATAAAAAAATGAAAAAAAAAACACTACATCAGGCTCAGAAACAAGACCAGTGGCTATCACTCGATGCACAAAGAAATAATAGATAATTGTCAACAGGGAGTCATACCACTGGGATGGGGGTTGTGCGTCGAGAGGCAAGGATGGACTTTCGTATTTTTCCTACTTGTTAAAAATTTGATCCTTAAGGGGAAAGTGAATTTATAGTCTCATTAGTTTGGTTTAGTGTCACGTAGTGCACAAAAATCACTACGTACAAAAATACACAAAATAACTTTATTTCTCTTTTCACTCTGTGTTATTTGGGTGCTGACTTCAATCTGTAAGCCTAATGGGGTTAATTATGGATCTCAAATATAATTTAAAAATGTTTACACACAACCTACCAGATTGCCAACCCCATGTGTGAATATTGCTATATTAATGACACAATATTTGCTTGAGAGGTCATGGTATTTCTTGCCAGGTTAAACATTTGTAATCTGGATCCAGCTTTAATATTCCCTTTCCCCTCTTCCCCCATACCAAAAAAGGTCACAGGCTGCTATATACTACATCAACAGGGCTTTTCATTTGAATGGTTTGTTAGGATTACAGAGGCAGATCAGCCAACAACAACAGGCCCCTTACATGTGGATGTTAATTAGAATGTTGACATGTTAAAACCATTTATACGGACAAGTCTTCCTTCAGTACTCACAAGCCAACATCATGCTGAAGGCATCTGTTAATAGAATTTGTCCCAGTGTGACCAAAGTCAGACCAGGTAAATCCTTGTTTGTCTCCTGTGTGAGTGTGTGGGAGTAAACCACTGGGTCTGAGTTACTGCTTGTGACCACACAGTGGTTAATTTTTATTTCTTCTCTCAAATATCATTTTAAAGGTCAGTCTTCTGCATTTTAAAATACACATCAGTTTGCAGCATCAGAAGAAAGCCTTGGTATGCCTGGAGATTTGCTACCATTACAGGTGTAAAATTATTTCCAGAAATTTTTATTTTATGTTTTAAAATATTCTGGATCTTTGCATCTCTGTAGTATAGCAGGTTTGAAATTAAAATAATTTAACTTCTCATATTTGATTTTAATATTGCTGTGATGTAAAAAAATAACCTTTTTTTAAAAGATTGAGCAGTGATATTCATAAAGAAATGAAACAAACTTTTTTAGGATAGAGCAACAACAGGAACAGCACATGATAAGATAACAAAAGTTCATTTAAAGAAATAAAGTATCTTTCAGAGTTCACCTTGTAGGTAATTTCTATCTTAGAATCACACTACTTTCTTTAAGACTCTCAGAAAGTGCCTGTAACAGCAGATGATATAAATTATAAATTACACACAATGACAAATTTACAATAGAGTAAAACGAGTATAGCAGTAGACTGAGCATCACATCTCTTTCTCACTCAGAGTACTTTATTGTGGTGGTACTGGACATAGTGCATGCTGTGAGATTATGATGAGAGTTGAAGAAGAMACAGTATAGCTCCCCTTTGGAATATCTGTATTGCTAAAACCACCACATTTCTTTTGGAGCCATTWATGAAATAATGATGAAAACAAGCAGTCTTAACAGTAGATCTTTTAGGTCTACTAAAGTAGTTAAGTGATTAGCAGACAGGTAGGCAGGTAGTTTATAATAGGGACACTCTGAATAAAGGGATAATTTAAATTCTTGGGCAGGAATGAGCAGGATGGTTTAAGATCTCATAATCCAACTCAAAATGGTGTGTAATTTAAAATATCAACTATTTATTCCTGAAAATTTCTCTGTGATACTTTCAGACAGCTATTTGCCCCAGGGAATTAAAATTAGGGAGAGCCTAACCTCAGCAACAGGAAAGAGAACCATGTGACTTATGCAGTTATAACCAGCTACTACTGAGCATGTATAATGTACACAGACATGTTTTTACTTTACCATTAAGTACCATGATGCTATGTTCAGTTCACCTTCATAGTGTTACCACAATTTTAGGGAGCCCCACCTTAGGAGCCATATATTATGGAGAAAATTGGGGGGTTTTTCTTAGGATTCTCATTCTCCTTAGTGAAAGAATTTAAAAGTAGTCTTGGGGGAAAGTTTTAGCATATTTTTTATTAGTGCTTTAAAGAGTATCCCCAGGATAGGTAAGGTATAAATTTTGGCAGCTGTCGAGGAGAAATACCAAGAGAAGAACTAGTGTAAGGGATCCCAGAGTGTAGGCAAAAATGCAGGCAGGCATGCTTAAAAATCAAAAAGGAAGGAAGGAAGGAAGGAAGGAAGGAAGGAAGGAAGGAAGGAAGGGAGGGAGGGAGGGAGGAAGGAAGGAAGGAAAGAAGGGAGAAAGGAAGGAAGGGATGAAGCAAGGAAAGAAGGAAGATAGGAAAAAAGAAAGAGAAAGAAAGAAAAAAGAAGGAAGGAGAGAGAAATAGAGAAAGGAAGGAAACAAGGAAGGAAGGAAGAAAGAAAGAAAGAAAGAAAAAAAGAAAGAGGAAGAAAGGAAGAAAGAAAGAAAGAAAGAAAGAAAGGAAGGAAGGAAGAAAGAAAGACAGAAAGAAAAAAAAGGAAGGAAGGAGAGAAAGAGAAAGAGAGAGGAAGGAAGGAAGGAAGAAAGAAAGGAAAAGAAAGAATGCTACTCCTTTTCTGAATAATTGGGCAGATTTAACAGAGGTACAGAGCTGTTATTCCATAAGCGACTACAAGGGCTGAGATTCTGGGAAATAAATACAGAGACATCATCTAATTAAGGGAATAATTATTTTTTATTGCAAAAATATATCAAAGTAATTTTGTTTTTCCTTCAAATGTATTTTGTTAGCTTTCTTTTTTTTATTAATCATTCCATTCATTTACATCTCAAATGATATCCCACTTCCTGACTACCCCTCCACCAACCCCCATTCCCCATCTGCCCTGTCCCCTATCCTTCGCCTATATGAGGGTGCTCCCTCACCCATCCACATTTTCCTGTCCCACTGCTCCAGCACCCCCTTACACTACACTGGGGCATCAAACCTCCCCAGGACCAAGGACCTCCCCTCCCACTGCTGTCAGGCAAGGCCATCCTCTGGTACATATGTATCTGGAGCCATGGATCCCTCTGGGTACACCCCTTAGTTGGTGGTCTAGCCTCTGAGAGAACTGGTGGTCAGGTGAGCCTATGTTGTTCTTCCAATGGGGTTGCATCCCCCTCTGCTCCTTCTGCCAGCTCCCTTACCAGGTTCCCTGAGCTCAGTCTGATGGTTGGTCCCAAGCATCCACATCTGCATTGCTCAGTTGCTGGCCAGACCTCCCAAGGAACCACCATACCAGGTTCCTATCAGCAGGCAGCTTTTGACCATGGCAACAATGTTGGGTTTGGTGTCAACAGACATGATGGATCCCCAGGTGGGGCAGTCCATGATTGGCCCTTCTTTCAGTCTCTGCACCATTTCTTTTCCCTGCTCTTCCTTTGGACAGGAACATTTCTGGTTTAAAATCTTTGAGATGGGTGGGTGACCACATCCCACAACCAGGGGCCTTGCCTATCTACTGGAGATGGTCTCTACAAGTTCTATCTCCCCTCCTCTGTGCATTTTGGCTAAAGTCATCTCCATTGGGCCCTGAGAGCCTCAAGTTTCTCTAGTGTCTGGGACCCTTCAGTGGCTATCCCCAGTTCCTTATTCCCCCTGCTACATATTTTTGTTTGATTTCCTGACCCTCTGTACCTCCCTCATATGTCCTCCGGTTCCTGATACTGCCACCCTTATGTCCTCCCCTCCTCTCTCCCTCCTAGGACCCCTCTCTGTCCACCTGCCACTATCATCCTGTTTCCCTCTCAATTCAGGACACCCTGGTTTTCCTTCCTTCTAACCTCCATATGGTGTGTGGGTTCTATCATTGTTAGCTTTTGGATTAATATTCACTTATCAGTGAGTATATACCACGTATGTTCTTTTTTGTCTGGGTTACCTCACTAAGATGATATTTTCTAGTTCCATCCATTTGCCTGTGAATTTCATGAAGTCATTGTTTTTCATCACTGTGTAGTACTCCATTGTGCAAATGTATTTTTCTGTATCCATTCTTCTGTTGAGGGACATCTGGGTTGTTTCCAGCACCTGGCTATTATAAATAAGACTGCTATGAACATGATGGAACATGTGCTCATATTACATTTTAGAGAATTTTTGGGGTATATGCCCAGTAGTGGTATAGCTGGGTCCTCAGGAAAATTTTTTTCAATTTTCTCAGGAACAGTAAGGCTGATTTCCAAAGTGGTTTTACCTGCTTACAGTCCCACCTGCAATGGAGGAGTGTTCCTCTTTCTCCACATCCTCACCAACATATGCTGTCACCTGCATTTTTTATATTAGTCATTCTGACTGAAGTGAGGTAGAATCTCAGGGTTGGATTGATTTGCATTTCCCTGATGACTAAGGATGTTGAACATTTAATTTTTTAGCATAAATTAGCCTTCTTGGGAGTTGATTAGCCAGGTGGTTGAATGAACAAATAGATTAACTMATAATACATTGTACCTTGGAATAGGTACAGCATGTAAGAGTAAGAATTTCCTCTTAATGGACTCCGAATACTATTGAAATGAAAGGTATTGCTGAATAGCACTATTCACAGACTATATCTTGTCTTTCATTGTCTCTGTGGTGATAATGCTTTAGGATGACCCTGCATGTCCAATCTCCCAACCCTCACATTCTTACTGAATCATGGCCTGCTAGTACACAGGGTCCTGGCCATTTGCTTCCAACAGACTTCCAACAAACATTTGAACAGCTTGTTGTATATCTTTATGCATCTTCACATCTGAATTCAATCCAGCCAGTATCAACATGTGTTACATAAAATAGATAACACTCTTTTTGCTCAGTAGCCATCATAGAAATTCTTACTGCACCAAAATAGGCATAAAACTAAAACTTTTCATTTATAGAATAACATTTCACACCTGATAGGACATGTGAAAGTATGGAGAATTATTGATTGGATGAGTAAATTACTAGAAATGAATCTTGGAAGACTCAAGCTATAGTTAATAATGTTGGACCTTAATAAAATTTACTTTAATGGTTTTAAAAATGCCTTTAAAGGTTTTGTTTGTGGTAAAAAAAAAAATCTTCCAGTTTCAGTAACTATTAATTGCCATATAGTATTCCTTAAATTGGACAGAAATAATACTGTCCTGCTTTATTCCAATTTCCATTTGTAGAAAAGGTATGCGAATATTTAGAAAATGTTGATATTCATTCATTTCACAGGAATGATTTTATAACTTTGATACTATTTCTGTCTATTTACATTCATTTTTCTCAAGGGATTCTAATTTTACACATCTATCATCTCATGCATGAGGGATTTTGATTTAATAGTATTTTAACACTTTTTCAAAAATGACTCTATTTTTATGGCATCCACGGCCTGCTCAAAATATTTCAATAACATAATAACAAGAACATATTCTCTCCTAGGACTCTAATAAGACCCTGACTGGCATCCTTGGTTATAGTTTTCCTGTATGGCACTGTAGAGTTCATCTGGGGCATAGAATTTAGGAATAAATAAACTTAGAACCCATTGTGTGGCCTCCAGCAAAATATGTTATGTTAGTTCTAAATTCATTCTCTATAAAAGAGATACTATATTTCCAGAGTTGTCATAGGAAGGGAAGGGAGGAAAATAGCCTTCTAACTTCAAAGTTGACTTTATTGTCACATATATAGTTAGGAAAGGCAAATGGATAATTTTCCAAGAGTGAAACAAAGAGAAAGCTAAATTTCTCAGTACAAAGAAAATATACAGACAGGGGTGTGCTAGAAGACAAGGGAACTAAGAACACAGTTGATGGCCAGAGTCTGCTGAGAAATTTTGGTGCTAGGACATTCCTACTGAGTGATAATTCTAAAATTCTGGAAAGGGTTAGAAGRTAATCTTATTGCCCAAACAATTGATATAGTTTTTTGCACACAGGAATTCTTACTGAGTGTGTTTTCTGTAGAAATCAAGTTTAAGGAACAACTGGAAGTCACTTGTGGCCTTGAGAAATCAAAAGGGTTAACAAACTGTATTAACACACTACTGAGAACTAGTGAAGCAATGACTTAGAAAAAGATTACAAGCTGACTAGCTCTGAAGCCATCTGGAGATCAAGCTCCCAGAGGGATATGGAAGGAAAGGCTCAAAATAGACTCAAATACATTTCAAAGGAAACATTTTTTTGTTTTATTTTTGGTTTTGTTTTTTGGGTTTTTTTTTTTTTGTTGTTCATTTTTGTTTTTGTTTTCTGAGACAGAGTTTCTCTGTGTAGCCCTGGCTGTGCTGGAATTCACTCTGTAGACTAGGCTGGCCTCGAACTCAGAAATCTGCCTGTCTCTGCTGAACCCAGTTCCTATCTGTATAACACAAGGTTTCTCGATGCCTAAAAANAAAAAAAAAAATCTTCCAGTTTCAGTAACTATTAATTGCCATATAGTATTCCTTAAATTGGACAGAAATAATACTGTCCTGCTTTATTCCAATTTCCATTTGTAGAAAAGGTATGCGAATATTTAGAAAATGTTGATATTCATTCATTTCACAGGAATGATTTTATAACTTTGATACTATTTCTGTCTATTTACATTCATTTTTCTCAAGGGATTCTAATTTTACACATCTATCATCTCATGCATGAGGGATTTTGATTTAATAGTATTTTAACACTTTTTCAAAAATGACTCTATTTTTATGGCATCCACGGCCTGCTCAAAATATTTCAATAACATAATAACAAGAACATATTCTCTCCTAGGACTCTAATAAGACCCTGACTGGCATCCTTGGTTATAGTTTTCCTGTATGGCACTGTAGAGTTCATCTGGGGCATAGAATTTAGGAATAAATAAACTTAGAACCCATTGTGTGGCCTCCAGCAAAATATGTTATGTTAGTTCTAAATTCATTCTCTATAAAAGAGATACTATATTTCCAGAGTTGTCATAGGAAGGGAAGGGAGGAAAATAGCCTTCTAACTTCAAAGTTGACTTTATTGTCACATATATAGTTAGGAAAGGCAAATGGATAATTTTCCAAGAGTGAAACAAAGAGAAAGCTAAATTTCTCAGTACAAAGAAAATATACAGACAGGGGTGTGCTAGAAGACAAGGGAACTAAGAACACAGTTGATGGCCAGAGTCTGCTGAGAAATTTTGGTGCTAGGACATTCCTACTGAGTGATAATTCTAAAATTCTGGAAAGGGTTAGAAGRTAATCTTATTGCCCAAACAATTGATATAGTTTTTTGCACACAGGAATTCTTACTGAGTGTGTTTTCTGTAGAAATCAAGTTTAAGGAACAACTGGAAGTCACTTGTGGCCTTGAGAAATCAAAAGGGTTAACAAACTGTATTAACACACTACTGAGAACTAGTGAAGCAATGACTTAGAAAAAGATTACAAGCTGACTAGCTCTGAAGCCATCTGGAGATCAAGCTCCCAGAGGGATATGGAAGGAAAGGCTCAAAATAGACTCAAATACATTTCAAAGGAAACATTTTTTTGTTTTATTTTTGGTTTTGTTTTTTGGGTTTTTTTTTTTTTGTTGTTCATTTTTGTTTTTGTTTTCTGAGACAGAGTTTCTCTGTGTAGCCCTGGCTGTGCTGGAATTCACTCTGTAGACTAGGCTGGCCTCGAACTCAGAAATCTGCCTGTCTCTGCTGAACCCAGTTCCTATCTGTATAACACAAGGTTTCTCGATGCCTAAAAATCTACTCTATTGTTAAAATATTCAGCACTGAATAAAACAAAGTTTGAGACCTACTACCCAGGTTTTAAGGATTATTTTACTGGATGTCCGAGAGTGCATTAATCAAAGTGAGAGAGCATATTAAAATAAATCAATCATTCAGAGACTGTGAATCAAACATAATTATAAGCATTTATTAATTAGTTACATTCAACACTATAAATCTATTATTTGTACATCTATAATTATTAAAGCATAAATCAAATGTGATATCTGATGGTTAGTTACCCTCATCATAGATTTCATAAATCATTGTGCACAATCCACTGGCTGGGATCTCTCCTCATGGAGCTCATGTGAGAACCTCATCTGATACTTATGAAATCTCCCCTTCCTGCACTGCTTTGGTCCAGCACTCACCCTCCCGCTCATTCTTTATTTTGTGTTTCTTCTTCTAAGTAGGCAGCTCTATTTGAACTATGTTTATCAGTTTTCTCTCTGTTTTATAACCTCCAGGAAATGGTAGGTTTCATTTTATTTTCTTCAGTCTTGTACCTTTCATGTTTCAAATCACACCAGTCATAAAAGAAACACTCGGTGGATATTTGTTTACCAAATAAGTCAGCTAATGACTCATTTACAAAGGGAGACATTAGGACATTCTGTGCTTTCTCAGTTTTTGATGTGACTTACCTCATAAGTGCTGGATCACATACTTGCCTTGTACTATACACACACTGGGAGGCATTCATCACAATTTTTTTCAGCAAAGTCTTGATACACAGAAGACAAAATTCTCATCATTCCCACCCACATTTACTTTAAGTTCACACTTTAAAGACCAACCCTCTGTGAGGATTCCAATCCTTAAAATTACGTTTTGCAATCTAGGGATCCTTAATCAGCTCAGAGTACTGTGACAAGGTATTTTAGACTGGTTAATCTATGCACAAACAACACATATTTCTTCCTCATAGCTCTTCAGACAGAGATCCAAGATCAAGAATCCAGAAGATTCAATATGTAAGGATGCTCTGTTCATCATAGGTGGTACCTTTCCTGTGTTCTTACATGGTGAAAGGAGCAACCCAGCTCCTCTGTACTTCTTTTACTAGGGCCCTAATCCACTCATGATGCCTCCACCCAGTTGCTATTATTTCCTAAGACTCCACCTCTGAATGCCATTGCACTGARGATTAGGCATTAATATACAAATCACTAGGAGTGTGCAGATACTCTCACAAAGTAACAAAATCTCTAGAAAATATGTGTAATTATTCAAGATTGACCACTTTAAAAATATTAGAGAATAATTTCTGTGAGAGGAAATATTACTTTATATTGTCACTGGGCTCTTTCTATAAGGGATTCATTTATTTTTCTTCATTTATTTTTCTTCTTGAGATTTTTTTTTAAAGTGCTGTCTGTGATGTCCTCTAAGCTGGTACAATTACTAACACTGTCTACAAAGCACACTTGTCTCTGGATGGCAATTGCTCAAATATCTTCTCCAGGACTTTCTTCTTCTATTACCAAGACCATGGTGAAGCTAACTAAATAAGATTAAACTTCCTAGACTGTGCTCTGTACAGTGGCTTTCAAGACTTTGCACCTAGCTGTATATTTGTAGCTCTTGTCATTGTTTCTTAAAGCCCTTTCTTGAAGTTTTATACTTCTGGCATCCCTACACACATATTGAACTGTGTAAACTGGATCTCTTTTAATTACAGGGCCTCAGAAAGATTATCAAGCCCAAAGAGTTTAGCATACTTTGCTACACACAGTATGTGAAGATCATAGACATGTCTTCCTTAAGCCCAGGGTTACTTCCCACTCCTCTCTCCTGAACATGCAGTGTCCAGCTGGCCCCATGCTCACTCAGTAGGCTCTTGTGGAGATGAGCTATAAAGCAAATTTTCTGTGGCTCCATACTCTAGCTCATCATCTTTTCTGCAGTGCATCCTCAGATGTTTTTCTGGTTAATGACTACCTTAGGAAAGACTCAGTTCCTAAGTCAAAACACAACTATATGCTGGCGAGAAGCCAAGTAGGGAGATGACTCTGTGGCCCAGCTTTAGGTCAGACCCAACCACTTATCACTCTTGTATGACTGTAGGACTCCATTTCCCTTTTTCCCCTTCAATTTCATTATTTACAAAAATAAATAAACAAATCAAGAAGGAGGAGGGACCTAGGGGAGGATCAGAATTTACTTTGGTAGTATTACAGTTATTTAGTTAGCAGATTAAATTATATGCATGAAATCCAGAGCACAGCAAAAATGTAAATTGCAATTTTGAAAATCTGAAGACAAGTTTATATAATTTTATTTATATATAAACATAGAGTGGGCACTACTCTTTAGTTAAATAATTATTCCCCAAGCTCACAAACTTAACCTTCAGAATCATAAAGTGGTTCAAAGATCCAAAGGACAAAAAAGCTGTGAGTGCAGTCATAATTAAAATGTCATCATAATAAAGTTACAGGCTACTTTTGATTCTTCAGGGTTTAAGACACAAACAACTTGCTCAGCACATTTTGGCCTGGCACTTTTTTAAAAAACAAGGTTGGCTACCTAATTACAAATCCTGCAAATGGAAAAACACAACTGTGGTGCAGCTAAGGAAGGAAAAGAGCACATGTTCTATATTAAAAAGCATTCAAGACATTCTAAATTGGAGGTGGTATGGTTTGCTATGGGTTTTTTGTTTGTTTTGTTCTTATATCAGTTCTTTCAAGAGTCTTATAAGGGAGTGTGTATGTGTGTGCACCACACATGGCATATGTTTGTATGATCACACCAAAGCATGAGCATAAAAAAATTCCCCAAAAATTCTATAATATTTATGGACAGAGAAATAAGTATTTTCCTCTATTTTAGTCTTATTTAAATATATGTGGTACATAAAGGTGTGATTAATGCTAAAAATTCATATTTCATATTAAGAAAGTGTGTCTCAGAGTAGAACATGTATGGTGGTAGTAAGAAAACTGGATTTACATAGTTGAGAAGTTACCTCCTAAGCATGGTGCTCTGAGAATATGTTTGCCTTTACCCACAAACAAGGGGAAAACATAAGAGAAACCAATCTTTCTCTCTCTCTCTCTCTCTCTCTCTCTCTCTCTCTCTCTCTCTCTCTGTGTGTGTGTGTGTGTGT
>BDUI01016409.1:32317-46992 GCA_002335545.1 Apodemus speciosus
AAAAGGAGGTCAAATGTACACAAATTGGAAAGGGAGAAATCGAAATATCACTATTTGCAGATGATCTGATCACATATTTAAGTGACCCCAAAAATTCCACCAGAGAACTCCTAAAGCTGAWWAACAGCTTCATCAAAGTGGCCTGATATAAAATTAATGCAAACAAATCAGTAGCCTTCTTCTACTCAAAGGACAAATAAGCTGAGAAAGAAATTAGGGAAATGACACCCTTCACAATAGTCCCAAATAATATTTCATACCTAGGTGTGATCGTAACAAAGCAAGTGAAATATCTGTATGACAAGAACTTCAAGCTTGTCAAGAAACAAGGTCTCAGAAGATGGAAAGATTTCCCATGTTCATGGATTGGCAGGATGAATATAGTAAAAATGGCCATCTTGCCAAAATCAACCTACAGCTTCAATGCAATCCCCATCAAAATCCCAAATCAATTCTTCATAGATCTAGAAAGAGTAATTCTCAACTTCATCTGGAATAACAAAAAAACCCAGGATAGCAAAAACTCCTCTCCACAACAAAAAATCTTCTGGGGTAATCACCATCCCTGACCTCAAGCTCTACTATAGAGCTATAGTGATAAAAACTGGTTTTGGTATGCAGATAGGCAGGAAGATCAATGGAATAGAATTGAAGACCCAGAAAAGAACCCACACACATAAAGTCACTTGATATATGACAAAGGAGATAAAAACATATGGAAAAATGCAGCATTTTTAAAAAATGGTGCTGGATCAACTGGAGGTATGCATGCAGAAAATGCAAATTGACCCATCTGATCTCCTTGTACAAAGCTCAAGTCTAAGTGCATCAAGTTTCTACACATAAAACAAGACACACTGAAGCTTATAGAGGAGAAAGTTGGGATGAATCTTGAACACATGGGCACAAGGGGAAAGTTCCTGAACAGAACACCAATGGCTTATGCTCAAAGAACAATAATAGACAAATGGGACCTCATAAAACTGCAAAGCTTCGGTAAGGCAAAGGACATGGTCAATAGGACAAAATGACAACAAACAGATTGGGAAAAGAACTTTACCAGAGGGCTAATATCCAATATATACAAAAGACTCAAGAAACTAGACCCCAGAGAGTCAAATAACCCTATTAAAAATGGGGTACAGTGCTAAACAGAGAATTCTCAACTGAGGAAAATTGAATGGCTATGAAGCACCTAAAGAAATGTTCAGCATCCTTGGCTATCATGGAAATGCAAATCAAAACAACCCTGAGATTCCACCTCACACCAGTCAGAATGGCTAAGATGAAAAACTCAGGGGACAACAAATGCTAGAGAGCATGTGGAGGAAGAGGAACACTTCTCTTTGCTAGTAGGACTGCAAGCTGGTAAAACCACTCTGGAAAACAGTTTGGCAGTTCCTCAGAAAATTAGACACAGTACTACCTGAGGATCCAGCTATACCACTCCTGGGCATATACCCTTGCTCCAACATGTAATAAGGACACATGCTCCACTATGTTCATAGCAGCTTTATTTATAATACCCAGAAGCTGGAAAGAACCCAGATGTCCTTAAACACAGGAATGGATAAAGAAATTGTGGTATATCTACACATTGGAATACTATTCAGCTATTAAAAACTAATTCATGAAATTCTTAGGCAACTGGAAAGAACTAGCAAGTGTCATACTGAGTGAAATAACCCAATCACAAAAGAACACACCCATGGTATCCACTCACTGATAAGGGGATATTAGCCCAAAAGCTCAAAATAAACAAATTGCAATTCACAGACCACAGGAAGCTCAAGAAGGAAGACCAAAGTGGGGGTGCTTTGGTTCCTCTGAGAAAGGGAACAAAATACTCACAGGAGCAATTATGGAGACAAAGTRTGTAGCAGAAACTGAAGGAAAAGCCACCCTGAGACTATCCTACTTGGTGATTCATCCTATAAACAGTCACCAAAACCTGACACTATTATGGTTTATTASAAGTGTATGCTAAAAGGAGTCTGTTATGGTTGTCTCTGGAGGGGCCCTGCCAGAGCCTTACAGATACAGAGTCAGATACTAGCAGCCAACTGTTGGATTGAGCATGGGGTCCCCAATGGGGGAGTTGGAGGGAGGACTGGAAGAGCTGAAAGGGTTTGCAGCCCCATGGGAAGAACAATGATGTCAGCCAACTAGATGCCCAGAGTTCCCAGGCACTAAGCCATGTATAGGGGTACACATAGTTCCAGCCTAAAGTGTGGCAGAGGAATGCCTTGTCGGGCATCATTCGGAGAAATCCTTGGTCCTATGAAAACTCAATAGATACCTTAGGGTGTAGAAATTGTGTGTGTGTGTGTGTGTGTGTGTGTGTGTGTGTGTGTGTGTTTGTGTGTGTGTGTGTGTGTGTGTGTGTGTGTGTGATGGGGTAGGTGGGTGTGGGTTGGGTGGAAGGGCATAATCCTGGAGGCAGGGGTGTGAGGGTGGGTTGTTGGTTTTCTGGGAGGGGTGAAAATGGGAAAGGGTACAACAAATGAAATATAAATGAAATATAAATATAGATGATAAAAAATAAAAAACTGAACATGGTGCCACACTCTTCACATCTTAGTGCTGAGGAAAGTCAAATTATTTCTGAGATCCAGGCCTTTGAGAGACCATGTCCTAAAGATGTCNAAGTGTATGCTAAAAGGAGTCTGTTATGGTTGTCTCTGGAGGGGCCCTGCCAGAGCCTTACAGATACAGAGTCAGATACTAGCAGCCAACTGTTGGATTGAGCATGGGGTCCCCAATGGGGGAGTTGGAGGGAGGACTGGAAGAGCTGAAAGGGTTTGCAGCCCCATGGGAAGAACAATGATGTCAGCCAACTAGATGCCCAGAGTTCCCAGGCACTAAGCCATGTATAGGGGTACACATAGTTCCAGCCTAAAGTGTGGCAGAGGAATGCCTTGTCGGGCATCATTCGGAGAAATCCTTGGTCCTATGAAAACTCAATAGATACCTTAGGGTGTAGAAATTGTGTGTGTGTGTGTGTGTGTGTGTGTGTGTGTGTGTGTGTGTTTGTGTGTGTGTGTGTGTGTGTGTGTGTGTGTGTGATGGGGTAGGTGGGTGTGGGTTGGGTGGAAGGGCATAATCCTGGAGGCAGGGGTGTGAGGGTGGGTTGTTGGTTTTCTGGGAGGGGTGAAAATGGGAAAGGGTACAACAAATGAAATATAAATGAAATATAAATATAGATGATAAAAAATAAAAAACTGAACATGGTGCCACACTCTTCACATCTTAGTGCTGAGGAAAGTCAAATTATTTCTGAGATCCAGGCCTTTGAGAGACCATGTCCTAAAGATGTCAGAGAATGTTTCTGAGAAATGACATCCAAAATTTTCTTTTGGCATCCATAAACAGGTACACACACATCCATGGACACCTACAAATGTCCAGGTCGGACCTCAGCTTTTTTCAGGAGCCCTGAGGAAGGAGTGTTTGGGAGCAGTGAAGAGAATGATTTACAGTCATTAGTGTTCTTCAAGCTGACACCCTGTAGTCTGCTCAAGATGGCTTTCAGCTCAAGACAGCTCTCTCTGCTTGAGAAAGCAGCTCTCTCTTGCTAGAAAAAAAAATCTAAAGGAGTTATGCTCACTCTCCATGGATGTTCATGCCAAAATCAGAAGTCCTGTTTTAAAAGATTCTGTTTTCTCCCCAGAGATCTCCAGACAGTTCAGCTCTTGTTAGCAAAAATTTCAAAACAGTACTATCAATCTCTGCTAGCTCATGCATGTAGACCAAAAGCCAAGTCYTTTATTTACATACAGATCAATTTAGTCATTTACTTCAGGTTTCCTTTGATTATCCCATGAATCAGAATTCCATGACTTTAGCCTCTTGACTCTTAGGAAAAGACAGCAAGTACTTTTTATTTTAAACATTGAAAATAATTTCAGAGATCTGTCTGCCATTGAAAACACAGACAATAAGCTAGTTGAATGGGATCTCACTCTGAGATCAAAATTCTGACCATACCTGGATTTAAATTAGCTCTGTCCCAGGATGATCTTGAACTCTGGAATTTGCCTGCCTTTGTCTCTGCCTGCCTATGTATCTTTCTGACAAGCTGGCTCATAGTACCTTTGTTCTTTTACATCTATGAAGCTTCTCATAATATTCATTTTGCACAGTTGATAAGTTATATATTTTTGAATTCATGTTTTCAGATTTTTTTCCCACAGCTTTAAGTGCTGAACTAAAGGTCTTAGCATTTACCATTTTCCTGAGACATTAGACACACCTTTACCTCCTGGACTTTTCCTGTCTCTGACTATCATGGAGTCACTAACCTTGGTAGAGAGGACATTCCTCCAAAGGAGGAATAAAGTATATAAACAAGCCTTACACCTAGCAACGGTCACCTAATTCCTGCTGGCTCTGTTCCAGGGGCATGAAACCATGTCACTCTGTCCTTTTCATATGGTCAAGCAGGGCTCGAGACACACACACACACAGAGAGACACACAGACACACAGACACACACACACACACACACACACAGAGAGGAAAATGTGGGAGGGTTTTAACTCTCTTCTCTTATGCTAAAAAGCATAAAGTCCTGGGTATTTATTAAGTCTAGAAAATCAGAATTTCTATTCTGTATCTTTCTTAACTATRTTTGAATCAAGAAATAAAAGAAATGCTACATTATCTAACTTTAACTGATGTTTTGCCCATCTGCAGGCCAATTTAAATGCTAGCTATATTTTCTTATCCTTCTTATTTTGAGTATGTTATATTTAATTAAGTTATTTGTTATGCTTAGAGGTTATTTGATTATTTTGGTCTCTGAATCTTAATATCTCACTGGAGGAAAGAAGATGGGTATAATGTGATTATATTGTTAATTAAATAGGGTTGACGGATGTGTGGCAATGAACTGCATCAATTTTGAAAAGTTGGTGTTACCTAGAATGGTGGGAATAAAAATTTTCAGAATCAACATAGGAATTAGGGCTGTCTTAGATAGAGGCTAAAGTAAGTTTTGAAAATAAAGGTAGGGACAGAATAAATATACTTGAAACATGAGAAAACAAAAATAAAGTTTCTGTGATAGCTAATCATTACTGTCAGCTTTACTGAATTGAGATATCCTGAGCAATTGAGTAAGTTTTACTTCTGAGTTTATCTTTGATGGAATTTCCAGAAAAAAAAAAGAGGAGAAGGAGGATTAGGAAGATGAGTAGGATGCGGACTAAGATAGGGAAGAGGAGAGGAGATGTCCCATTCCCCAGTTTGGGCTCCCAATGAACTAGACTTCAGCAAAGGAAAATACTAACTCATTCTCTCCTTCTCCCTCTCCCTTTTTTCTCCCCTCCCCCACCTTCCTCTCCCCTCCCCTCCCCCTCTTTCTCTTCTCTCCCCTCCCTCTCCGCCTTTCCCTCTCCCCCTCCTTCACCCTCTCTCTCTCCCTCTCTCTCTTCTGCCCTCTCCCTTTCCTTTTCCTTCTCCCTCTCCCTCCCCCCCCTCTCTGACCATGGCAGCCTTTTCTATCATTTCCACTATGAAGTAGTTATTTCCAAAACCAATGAAGTTAAGGACTGCAAATTTGGAAGCCAAAATGAACCCTTTCTTCCTAGAAATTTTTTTATGCCAGTTATTTTATTGCAGTGACAGAAAGCCAATAGAGCAACAGGTAGAATAAATGTTAAGCATCTAACCATAACAATATGACTACCACTAGGAAGCCTACTTTTTCTGAAGGGAAATAGAGAAACAGTGTTAGGGGTTGAGAGAAGGGGAGGCTGTAGGTGGGATGTATTGCATGAGAGAAGAACAAATAAAATATGACTAATATCTCCAGATTTCTTAGGTGACCTAAATTCATAGACCTTTGAAAAGAAGATTTTCATGTGGTTATGTTAAGTCAAGTGATAATGAAAAAATGTTCCTAAACTTTATGAATATCTTTAAAAATAACCAAGTCATTATATAATAGTCTATTATTTTATTTTATGAGAACTCTGAAGATTTCTACAAAGATAGTTCCTTTGGATAAAGCTTAAGATTAATTATTAGGATCAGCATCTTGATTTGGGAGGACATTTTTATAGATATTTTTAGGGTTCATAAAACTTTGCATATTTTTCATTTTTAACAAACTCAGAAAATATTCTGGTAGAAATAGCATATTCTTGCTTAAATTGATCTATCCAGTAAAAACAAAAGCTGACATTGCATTTTTAATGAATTGGATATAGTTGTCTAGTCTTTTTGATGATAGTTGAGGTAAAACGGTCTCACTGAAAAATCACATGAATAAAATGCCCTCTTGTTTTTATTATGAAGTCATATTAAATAACATTTCTATCCCCCCAAAACTGTTTGAGGTAGATTTCAAAAAAAAATCCTCAGCATCATAAAATATAAATTATTTTTATATTTTATCTTTGGACATGTACTCAGCTACTCATTTGTGTGCATGAATGTGTCCATGTGCATGTGCTTATCTATGTTTATTTACATGTGTGCATATACATGTGCTCACCTACTCATTTATATGTATACATGTCTGCATGTTCATGTGTTCATCTACTCTTGTGTGTATACATGTGTACATGTACATGTGTTCAGCTACTTGTTCATGTGTATACATTTGTGCATGTACATGTAAAAAACAGGAATCAGACTCAATTACTTCCCAGTGTTATCCACCTTTCTGTTAAGATATGGTTGGTCTCCCATTGACATGGAATTTACTAATGAAGCTAGGTCCAATGTGCTTCATCGCATTCCCGTCTCCATATCCTACTGCTGGGGTCACAAGTGTATACCTCTATACTTGGATTTCTTACTTGCATACTAAAGATAAAACTGAGTTTTTCATACTTTCATAGCCAACTTTTTTTCATACTTTACTAACTGTACCATCTCCCCAATACCAGGTTTTTTTTTTCCTCTCTCTTGACTACTTCCTACAATCAAATACTGGGACTTCAACAGAAGTCTCAATATCCTAGTCTTAATACCCAGAAAAGAAAAAGGGAAAGAAGAAAAATAATGAGAAAGGGACAGAGGGAGACAGGGTGACTAGGAGGCATGAAGAGAGGGAGGAAAGAAATGGATGGAAGTAATAGCTAATATAATCAAACATAAAGACATTTATTTTAGATTCCCATCAAGCTGAATTTGAATCTAGGACTCAGTAGGAAAAAACTAATTAAATATCCAAACTTCCTTTTCTTTATCTGTAGAATTGCATACCTTTTAGGTTGTTTTGAATATTAAGAAACAACAATTGCAGGAATGTTCTTACCATCAAAAGATCTGTGATTGCAGTGAATTGGGGAATAATGTATTTAAAGGTTCATTGAAATATATCTACTTTTAACAGACAATCTTAGCCRGGCGTGGTGGCRCACGCCTGTAATCCCAGCACTTGGGAGGCAGAGGCAGGTGGATTTCTGAGTTGGAGGCCAGCCTGGTCTACAGAGTGAGTTCCAGGACAGCCAGGACTACACAGAGAAACCCTGTCTCGAAAAACAAACAAACAAACAAACAAAAAAACAGACAATCTTATAAGGTAACAACAACAACAATAACAACAGCAGCCACAACAACAACAACAAAACCACTAGTTTGGTTGTCAAAGCATCAGGGATTCTGTCTAGCTGGAGCCATGCAATATCAGGATTGTGGTGAAGAAACTGCCCAATGTCATTATGCAATCTCCATGGGGAAATGCCACCAAGGAATGGTTCTCAGCATAGCTTCAGTGCTTTCACTAAGGAAGAAGCAAGTAGCCAATGCTTTGAAACACTTAAGGAAAGCCTTYGAAATGGAATAGCTTGGGCAACATTCACACAAGGTAGAACTTGGAATTAAAATGTAAATAAAATTTAAAAAAAAACTACTGAGATTATAATTAATATTCTCAAAATAATATCACCATATAGCAACAAAATGTAATAAAAATGAGAATAAATAATGTGGATATAAGTATGTTTGTATTAATTAAGAACGATACAAATACAAATATCTAAAATATATATTATAGAAACTACAAATGTATAACAGTAAATAAAAATATCCACAAATAATCCACAAAACATAAAAAAAGTTTAAAATAGTCTACAAATAAAAGTAATTTATGAAATAATGGAAAAACACACTGTATTTTTAAACCAGAGAATAAACATAGGAAACTATCAGCAAATAATGGCATGTAAGAACGAGGAAGCTGAATGGACATGATAAGGAAACAATTATAAGAAATGTTAAAGACTCAAGAATATGGATCTCTAACATGAAAAGGTCAAGTAAATAATTTTTAAAATCAACATTACATGGTACTATAAGGAAAWTTTTAAACACTAGAGACTAATATTAGATCATTCCAGAAAAATTTCATCAAAATCTGCTCTCAAGGTTATGAAGCAATATAAAGAATGCCATCAAATTTTTGAGCAGAATGTTTTCATTTTAAAATTCTATACTCAAAAAATTCTCTATCAAAAATAATATTCATTATTATTTGATAATAATAAACAATATTTAAACTTTAAAATAAATTAATAGCAAACTTTAAAGTAAATTCAGGAATTTCACAAGTATGCCTCTGGAGCCTATGACTTGGACTAGAATCTTGGGAGAATAACCACAGAATCCAAAGTATTTTTGCACAATAGAACATTTTACTTTTATAGAAGAGTATACAATCATGTTAAGTCAGACAGGTGAGCACACTGAGCAGGAAGGAGTTCAGCTAGGTTTTTAGTCATAAAGGCAAAGTGTTTATGTGGGGGGCAGGGGGGTGTGCTGTGGKGTGTTCCTGTGCCTCATTCTGAAGGGTTGGAGCTCAGTTTCACTTTCTTTTATTTTTAATTAATTTCATTTTATATGTATGAATGTTTTCACTGTTTGCATGCCTGTACACTAAGTGTGTACCTAGTGCTTCTAGAGGCTAGAAGAGGATCTCACATTTCCAAGAATTAGAGTTATGGCCAGTTGTGAGCTGCCACATGACTGCGTGAAATGGAACCTGTAGGTGCTTGTGACTTCTGAGCCATTTCTCTAATTCCTCTGCCATTTTATGTGATTAGCTACCTTAAAGCAGTAGTTAAGCAAAGTGCAACTTTTGAAAACCTGCAATTTTGATCACATACTTTATCTTAGAAAAATATTGATGGTGGGGCTGGAGAGATTAGGGGAACTGGAAGCTCTTCTAGAGTACCTAGATCCAATTCCCAGCATCATCATGTCAGTTCCCAACTATCTGTTACTCAAAGTCCTGAGGATCCAAAGCCCTCTTCTGATCTCTGTGGGACCAGACATGCAATTGGTTCATAGCAGACAAAATATTCCTTCTAGGTTAGTAATGAGGAATGCCACTATCTGGTAACTAAAGATTATGAACTGGGAATGGGCAATTTACTGTAGGTGCAAGGACAGAAAATAAACAATGAACTAGTTTAATTATAAAAGACATCAAAGTAATAAGACACAAGGCAGATATTTGGGTCTTGACAAAAACCATACTAACTTATGAAATAAAAAATATTGCTTTAAACTTATAATTAACTCATGGATTTAGAAAAAAGATAATGAATGTTTAATTAGGTGCTTGCTTTAATGGAAAATCATGTAAGCAGGTCTGCTGCAACTCCTTAGGTTTATAGATCTATGACAAGAACTATTAGTTTAAACTTACTACGAATTTATGGATTATGAAATTGCTTAGAAAACCTTGTGGTCAATTATCCTGAGAAGTTTAAACACTAAGAACAACAATAAAGTTGCAGTGCAGCCCTTTTCTGCTTCATCCAGTGTGCATGTACATGTACTTCACTTTCTCACTTTTTTGTTCTCTCTGACTCACAAAGGGTTAAGGAACTCTGGCACTCTCACCAGATCAGTCCTTATCAGCAAGGGACCCATGAGTCAAAGAGAAAAGAGCCCACTTAACTAAGCTTCTTTTTTTATGAATATACTATCTTTACTTTCTATGAGGGTGTTCCTCCACCCACCCACCCACTCTTGCCTTCCTGCCCTTGATTCCCCTACACTGGGACATTTATTAAACCTTCATAGGACCAAGGATCTCTCCTCCCATTGATGCCCCAATGGAGGAGTTAAACAAGATACAATTYACAGACCACCTGAAGATCAAGAAGAAGGAAGACCAAAGTGTGGGTGCTTCGGTTCTTCCGAGAAAGGAAACAAACTACTCACAGAAGTAATTATGGAGAAAAATTGTAGAGCAGAGAGTGAAGGAAAGGCCATCCAGAGACTGTCCTACCTGGGGATTCATCCTATAAACAGTCATCAAACCCTGACTCTATTGTGGATGCCAAGAAATGTTTGCTGAAAAGAGCCTGATCTTGCTGTCTCCTGAGAGGCCCTGCCAGAGCCTTACAAATACAGAGGTACATACTAGCAGCCAACCATTGGACTGAGAGCAGGGTTCCCAATGGAGGAGATAGAGAAAGGACTAAAGTAACTGTAGGGGTTTGCAACTTCATAGAAATAAGAATAATATCAACTACCCAAACCCCAACAGAGCTCCCAGGGACTAAACCATCACCCAAGGRGTACACATGGCTCCAGCTGCATTTGGAGCAGAGGAATGCCTGTTCAGACATCAATGGGAGGAGAGGTCCTTGGTCCTATGAAGGCTTGATAAATGCCCCAGTGTAAGGAAATCCAGGGAGGGTAGGTGGGAGTGGTTTGGGTGGAGGAACATAGAAGCAGGGGGAGGGAGGATGGGTTAGGGGTTTTCTGCAAGGGAGAAACCAGGAAAGGGAATAATATTTGAAATGTAAATAAAGAATATATTCAATTTAAAAGAGAGAGAGAAAAGACTGAAGGAGCCAAAGGGGTTTGCAACTCCATAGGAAGAACAACAATATCAACCAATCAGGCTCTGCACCCCAGAGCTCCCAGGGTCTATATTCTTAAATGTACAATGTATTTGTGTATGGTTTGGTTGTTAATTTCTTTCTCTTCTTTTCTCTCTTTTGATTGGATATTTTATCTGCTCACACCCCAAATGTCATCCTCTTCCTATCACCCCCCACTGGTACAAAATCCCTACCCCATCCCCCTACCCTGCCTCCAAGAGGGCACCCAAACCCACCCACCCACTCCCACTCCACTGTCCCAGCATCCCTCCACACCAGACCATCAAGCCCACACAAGACATAGGGCCTCCCTTCCCATCTATGCCAGACAAGGTCCTGTCAGCTCCCTCAATCCTTCCCTCAACCCCTCTACTGGGGTCCCTGTGCCCAGTCAGACTGCTGATTTCAAGCATCTGTATCTGCACTGGCCAGAATCTGGCAGAGCCTCTCAGAAGACAGCTGCATCAGACTCCTGTCAGAAAGTACCTCCCAGCATCAGCAATAGTGTCTGGGCTTGGTGCCTGCACATGGAATGGATCCCCAAGTGGGGCAGTATCTGGATGGCTCTTTCCCCAGTCTTCTCTCCATTCCCTGTCCCCTCATTTTTTTCTAGAAAGGAGCAATTCTGGGACTAAGCTTCTTTTTTAAATTCTCTACTATAAGCAAGAGAGACATCTCAAAAGTCATCAGTTTACATCTTTTTGTAGGTGAGTTGAGTAAATTAATATTGAGAGATATTAAAGACAGATGATTATTGGTTCCTGTTACATTTGTTTTGTAGGTGGATTTATGTGCTTGTGGTTCTTTCCTTTTGGCTTTGTTGTGAGGTGATTAATATCTTTTCTTTGGTGTAGGTACCTTTCTTATGTTGGAGTTTTCCTCCTAGGATCCTCTGTAGGGCTGGATTGGTAGACAGATAGTTTTTTAATTTGGTTTTGTCCTGGAGTATTTTGCTTTCTCCATCTAAGTTGATTGAGAGTTTTRCTAGGTACAGTAGCCAGGGCTGGCATTTGTGTTCTCTTAGAGTTCTCTTAGAGTCTGCATGAACCTCTGACCAGGTTCTTTTGGCTTTTAGTGCCTCTGTTGAGAAGTCTGAAACAATTTTGATAGGTCTAACTTTGTGTGTTACTTGGCCCTTTTCCTTTGCAACTTTTAATATTCTTTCTTTGTTCTGTATGTTTAGTGTTTTGATTATTATGTGATGAGAGGATTTTCTTTTCTGGTCCCACTTGTTTGGTGTTCTGTAGGATTCTTGTACCTTTATGGCCATCTCTTTCTTTAGGTTGGGGAAGTTTTCTTCTATGATTTTGTTGAAAATGTTTTCAAATCCTTTAAGCTGGGAATCTTTATTCTCCTCTATTCCAATTTTTCTAAGATCTGGTCTTTTCACTGTGTCCTGAATTTTCTGGATGTTTTTGGGTTAGGAGATTTTTATGTTTTGAATTTTTTTCCAACAGTTGTATCAATCTCTTCTACTGTACCTTCTACACCTAAGATGCTCTCTTCTATGTTTGGTATTCTGTTGGTGATGCTTACATCTGTAATTCCTGACCATTTTCCTAGGTTTTCCATTTCCAGGGTTGCCTCCATTTGTTTTTTCTTTATTGTTTCTACTTCCACTTTTGGTCTAAGACCGATTTGTGCAATTCTTTCACCCATTTGACTGTGTCTTCTTGTGTTTCTTTAAGGGATTAATTTGTTTCTTCTTTAAGGGCTTCTACCTGTTTCCCTATGTTTTCCTGTATTTCTTTCAGAGTTATTTATATCCTCTATAAATGACTCTATTTTCTTCATGAGATAGGATTTTAGGTCAGCTTCATGATTTTCAAATGTATTGCTGTAGTGGGAGAACTGGGTTCTGATGATGCCCACATATATTGTGTTCTATTACATATGATCTGGTGCTTGCCTCTTGCCATCTGTTTTTTCCTGGTGTTTGCTCATCTAGATGATTCTGTCTGGACTCTGCCTCTTTGGTTCTTGTGTTGCTTCAGGTCTCCTGGTAGGTCTGCAGCCCTCACTGTTGTAGACCTCCTATGGGGCCTTCCAACTGGTGGGTCTTCAGAGGGGCAGAGAAGCTGCTGATCTGTTGCCCTGACTGCAGTAAGTCTCTTGGAAGGCCTTCAGACTGTTTGGGTCTTCAGAGGAGCAGGCAAGCTGTTGTCCTGTGTGAAGCTGTTCCCCAGGGGGCCTATGGACTGTGGTTTTGGTTTCCCTGTGTGCAGCAGAACTCCATGGAGGCATTCAGTCTCTTAGGTCAGTTGCCCTGCATGTGACAGAGCCCCCAGGAAGTCTCSAGACTGTGGTGTTGGTTTCCCATTTGCCCAGTGAACAGAGGAACTCCTGGGATGCCTTCAAGCTGTGATGTGTTCAGGAGAGCAGACAAGCTGGCAATCAGTTGCTCATTTGTCCTGTGTGCAGTGGATATCCCATGATGCCTTCAGGCTGTGGTGTCAGTTGCCCTGAGTGCAGTGGATCTCTTAGGATGTCTCAGGCTATGGTATCAGATGCCCTGATTGCATCAGGTTCCTTRGGATGGCTCGGGATGTGGTGTCTTCAGCGGAGCAGACTAGCTAGAAATCTGCCTAGCAGAAAGGACCAGCCAGAAGGGTAGTGAAATTCTGTGGATGAAGGTTTTGGGATGATGGCTCCTGGGTCTACTGGGGTCCCAGCAGCAGCTATGGGATTTCAGAAGGGTTCTTAACAAATGCACTGAATGCAATGGATCTCCTGGAATGCCTCAGGATATGGTGTCTTCAGGGGGACCTTATTAGCTAGCAGTACTCAAAGCACTAGCTAGAACAATAAGAGAACAAACAGAGATCAAGGGAATACAAACTGACAAAGAAGAAATAAAGGTATCACTATTTGCAAATGATATAATACTATACACAAGCAACCCCAGAAATTCTACCAGAGCATTTCTCTGGCTGATAAACAACTTCAGCAATGTGGGTGCATATAAGATTAACTCAAATAAATCAGTTACCTTTCTTTATAAACATGATAAACAAGCTGAGAAAGAAATTAGGGAAACAACTCCCTTCATAATAGCAACAAATAATATAAAATATCTTGGGGTAACTCTAACAAAACAAGTGAAAGAYCTGCATGTCAATAACTTCAAGTATTTCAAGAATGAAATCAAAGATCTCAGAAAATKAAGAGATCTCCCATGCTCATGGATTGGCAGAACTAACAGTAAACATGGCCATCCTACCAAGGGGAATCTACAGATTCAGTGCAATCCTTGTTAAAATCCCAACACAATTCTTCAAACACATGGAAGAAACAATTCTCAGATTCTTCTAGAAAGGAAAGAAAAGAATAGTGAAAATGATTCTTATCAATACCAAGAGTTTGGCATTTACTCATGAGATCTAGTATAAGAGGGTTGAAATTTGGGGAAAAARTAGGTTGCCATCTGTCATTTATGCATTCTCTATATTTAGGTTTTAATATATTTTATTTTGTTTTATCATGATTTAGTAAAATTTCATTTATTTTTGACACATTTGATGTTCCCAGTTCTCCGCTCTTTCTTTGAATCTTTGGCCTTCAATTGAGAATTTGGCATGTGTGTGCTTTGTACAGTTTATAAATTGACTATGGTGCATGCTGTTGAAATCCACCATTATTTTTTCTTTACCTAGGATTTGAAGTCTCTAGTCATTTTTATTTTTCATTTTCAAAATTTTTATTATTGATTATTTTTGATTGATAAATCAAAAGTAAATAGACCTACGAGGTTTGATGTGATACTTTCATAGACTCACGTGTATGCCCATACATACATACATACATACATACATACATACATACATA
>BDUI01016410.1:19085-37605 GCA_002335545.1 Apodemus speciosus
TGGTCCCTCAGGGGAGAAGGGATGCCTGGGCATGGGCCCGCCTAGGCACCCCTTTCCCCACACCGCCATGCCGCATTCCCTAATCTCCTTTCTCTCTTTTTATGAACCCATCACCTAGCCTTGTTATTACAGCAAATTGATGAGGCCTCAGGAATAGCACAGGTATAYATGGACTCACTGATGAGGAAAATGCAGCTCTTCAGTAGTAAGGGAGGAGTAAGATGGAGCTTGAGACACAACGTTTCATCAGGGGAACTCTCCAAAGTCATTGCAAGCAGAGGTTTGATAGACTGCAGTGAGACTCCAAAGCCACATCAYGAGGCCCATTAGAGTGAGAGCTGATTCTGTGGGACATACTAATGAATGGTATGGATTTCAGGGGACGATGGGAAAGTCTTATTGGTTATCATGTGCCAACAACATGCTGGAGCCTTGATATTTGTTTCATTGAATCCTCCCAGCATTTCTGGGAAGTTGATGATGTCATTCCTATTTCATAAACAAGTAACTTAAGACTCTGAGGGGCAAAAGCCTGTTGTGATGAGGAAGACAGCAGATGAGCAGTAATCATGGTAATGTAAGCCTTAAATTCAGGTGTCAAAGATTACTTTTGCCTTAGTCCAAGCAGTCAATCCTTATAGATTACCATGGAAAGGGAAACAAAAGAGGGAAACCTGAATCCTGAGAGTAATGACAGAGGGAACAGGAGGTAAGGGTTAGAATCATAGCTTCTGGTGTTGTTCCATTTAAAAGCTAACTTTTATTGTCTCCTGTTTTATCCCTAAACAACAACAACAACAAAAATGCCAACATTGAGATCAATTCTACCATGCATTTCTTTGCAGTAACATAAAAAAAACCTAATTTCACTTCATCTTTGTAAATGTGATGGACCACTGAAGGAGAAGCATGTTTAGACTGCAGCTTTCATGGATCCTGGGTACAAAAGTCTCAAAGAGTGGATCTGCATGAGTGATATGGGTTTCAGCTTGAGAAACACAAGACTCTGAGGGAGCCACCTCTCACTGGAGGGTGACAGTGAATCAAATGAGCCTGTGTAATCTATAGATGTGTTTTCAAAGGGGATTCTGCATGTAGCTGTAAGGTGGGCATCAAGGCTGAGTGGCTTCTAATTTTCAGGGGAAGTAGTCACATACCATAATGATTAAGGATACAGCTATGGAGTCACATGAGGTTGGAATTTGAATCTGGACTCCAACACCTGCCAGATGTGTGCTTTAGGCGAGTTACTTAACTTCTCCAAGCCTATGTTTCCTAATGTGCAAAAGGGAGTTAATTATACTTATCTCCGGAGGGGGTGTTTTAAAGATTAGGTTAGCTAGCACACAGAAAGCACTTAGCTGGGAACTGGGCATACATTAAATAGTCATAAATGGTGATTGTTGCTCTTATTAGCATGGGGCCTCTGGGAGGTGAGTGGAAAGGAATCCTATAGCAATCTCCCAACCCCTGGGCTCCCTCCTCCTCTGCTTGGCCTGAGCAACAGAAGATGACTGGAGAGCTGCCTGCCAACGATGATGAGCCAATCCCTCCCCCAGCAAATCAAAAAGTTTGAGCTTCCGATTTCCTGCCRGTGGCTTTGTACACCCTGGAAAGTCAGTCAACTGCACTAATGCATCTCACTCCACTAACTGCTCTGCAGGTGCTGGGTAATGAGCACTTGGATTTTGGCTGCCACAAAAGGAGTCTACCAGGGGTGTCTCCTTAGAATCGTGTAGCAACATATGTTACAGTTTTGAGCCTAGGTCTTCTGTCAACATGAACAGATGATAATGAGAGGGAGAATTTTCTACAAAGAAAAGAAAAGCAGTAAGAAAACATGCTTTTAAAAATTAGGTATTATGCATCCAAACCTCATTTCTAGGTTACACAGTCATTTTCGATGCCTAGTCAACATGTGCCTGTGTTACAGTAAATCTCCAAATCCAATAAACCCATTCAAAAATCCATAATTCAGTTATAATATTTATAAGCTGCATGCGTAGATTGTGGAGATCTACCACTACACTAATCTATTCTCCAGCTATGAGATCCTATGCTACTTGCAGCTTCTCTAGGTCATGTGATTCTGCTCCATCTTCCTCCTCCCTCAATCCTTCTTCCTCTGTCATTCCCTCCCTTCCATCACCCAATCACAGGCTCTAGACTTTGACTAGTTAGAATGGGAAGAAGTTTCACGTGAAATCACCTGAGTACATGATCCACTCCTCACCGGGGCAACCGTCTTGAAGCAGAATTACCATCAGAACTCAAACAGCACCAGGGCGACCCATGACATTGCTGCCTTCCGGCATGTGGCAGCTGAACTCTATAGGTGATGCCACAACTGTACCACATCAGGGCAGGATTAGGAGCAGCCTTTCGTCCCTGGACTGCATCACAACATTGACTAATAGTTCTTTCCTTTTCTGTTTGAAAAAGCGTTGCACAAAGAAAATGTTGTGGAGTCAGATATCTGCCCTAAAAGAGATGCCAGCCTAGTGGTGGGCAACTCCAAATAAAAGTAGATTGCTTGCATAAGTAATGGCAACAGGCCTTCCCTCAATAATGTAGAGGCCAGGAGGTTTTCTTTAAATCACTCGTTCTTTTGATTTTTGCCAAGTGATTTGATTCCTATGACTACCATTCTCATGGCGCGAAGGATCTGCCATAAAAGCAGAGCTCCAGTGTGGAGGACTGATGCTTGTGAGTGCATCTCTTTGTCTTGGATGGGTTAAGCATTTCCTCTTGGTGAAAATCAGCTGATCTGCCAAGTGTGCCTGAAGAAGTGGCTGGGAAGTTGTGAGGAATTAAGCGAGAGTGTTTATTTTGAAGCTGGATTATTGTGTGCTGCTGTTGTTAACCACAGGATGACCTGACCAGGACTGTTCCCATCATGACCTGTGTTAGTGAGCAGTGATTAGGAATGGTCAGACACCACCACAAGGGTTTTGCTCCATGAACTCTGCTAGAAATCCAAGGACACTGCTCACCTGTCCAAATCACAAACACCCTTATAATCCTCCCTCCCTCTCTCTCTCTCTCTCTCTCTCTCTCTCTCTCTCTCTCTCTCTCTGTTACAGTAAATAAGAAACTAGTAATTCAGATTTTAATGTTCTAAACTCAATTTTCCCTGAATAGTTTGGCTTTGCTTCTGGGAAGCTCTCTTCCATGATTTTATTTTCCTCAGTTCTGCTTACATCTACCCCTCTATATTGTTTTACAGAAATATATTTATGAATGTGCTCCTGTTATCTTTACAAAGCTGATCTCAATTTTTTTTTTTTTATTAAACTTGTCTGACATCTGGTAAAGTAACATTCTCTCAAAGACAAAAGTTATCACTATCACTCTCCAACACATGTGCAGGCAGACCATATGGTTTTACTTAGCACATTGATTAGTGTTTTGGTGAATACCAGTGCATTCAGTACTTGAAACTGTCTATGTATGGTCAATACAATAACATCAGAAACAACAATAAGCTTTGATAAAGACAGGATGTCTTGGTCAGACACAATGCAGCTCAYTCCGTGACAATAACTACTTACTTCACATTGTAACTACTGGTATGAAAAGCACCATATTGAAATATGCCATAACAGAGTGGTTAATCCCTGCAAAAAGTGCAGCCTCATGACTACTGTACATATTACAGTATACCCAGAAATAAAAAAGGTCATCCATCAGGAGCAATCTAGAATCTCTCACCTGCAAAACAAAACAAACAAAACAAGCAACAAGCAAACCACTCCCCCTAAATATCCTTAGAAATGTCTTTCCAAATTTCTCGTAAGTAGTTCTTTCTCCTTCCACGCCTTTACACAGGCAAAGCACTAGCAGGTCATGCGGTTTTGCTGCGGTGTGCCCACTTCCTGCCTATGAACTCCAACCTTCTTGTTTTGTTCTCTGCATCTGTTGCTGCAATCACAAGTGACCTATTTGTCGTAAGATTCAATGAACGATCTTTGCCCCTTATCTTATCTGGCCTTTCAGCAGCTTTTGATCTTGGCCACATCCCACACTCTCCCAGCTTTCCTTCGGTGTCTTAGATGCTTCTGTATCTTTTCTGGGCTATTGAACATTGCAGTTATTCTATGTTGGATATTAGTTCTCCTCTATTCTCTATGTTCTTCACATGTCATGTGGGACAATCACGTCAGTTCCTTCATATATTGACAAAGCAGAAACTTGTATTTTAAGGATAGATATTTCAGTTAGACACCCATCTGCCTCCATGATATCTCTTCTTGAATTCYTAGAGGCACCTAAGTTCAATAAGAATAAACCTACACTTATGAGCATCCCCCCTCCTGATTAAAGGAAGTCTTGGGGAGATGGATCAACAGGTAGAGACCAGTTTCTCCAGTTGTTCTCCAACCTCTACAAATGTACCATGGTAGGCAGGTATCCTATCCTTGAATAAAATAAGCTACTATATTTTTTAAAAAGAAAGCCTTCTTTAGGCTATATACCTCAATAAAGCCATGTACTACCAATCAGCTATTAAAGTAACATCCTAATATAGTACAAGGTGGAGATGTCACAATCACCAAGTCCTGGTAGCTGTGGATTCACAGTGACATCCATCTCCATACAGAGCTGCTTCCTAAAAAGCAATGAAATGCCTTTTAGAGTTTAGAGTGCTTCACAAGAGATGGAGCTGTGTTCCATTATTTACTTTACCAACTAACCTGAGAAATGCCAATTAATCCAAATTCTACTCCTATGCTCTGGGATGTAAATCTTATTCCCAACATATGTGGAATTAGTATGGGAGGGAAGTTTCCAAAGAAACACCAGGATTGTCCATCTAAAGAGTGATGGGCTGCTGATGGTGACGGATCTTGGGCTGGGTTCCAGGGGGGCTGGTTCTCCTTTAGACACGGGAGAAAAGAATCAGGACTGTGATTGGAAAGCAGTAGAGTGAAATGCATCTTTCTCCTTATTTCCAACCTATTTTAATGACATGTTTAAAATTATGATTATAAAGCATGTATAAGAGACCTTTTGAAAGCACAACAGAATACAATACACATTTTCTTGTATATTGCTTAAATCTTTCTCTGCATCTTTATCTAACTCCATGTAACTACTGTGAATTAATTTTGTTAAAGGTAGACTTAACCTAGACATAATCTGGAGAATTCCAACATTAAATATTGAATATAGGAGCATTGAGAAGTTGGCGATATTTTCCCAGATTTCTTTTGCTACGGTTTAGGTTACAATGTCAACTTCAGCATTCTGGACCCTCAGTTGCCTTTCAACATTTCCATTCTGCTTGCTATTTTACTGTGGGCCACATGACTGAGTTCTCGTCACCAGTCACACTCAGCCACACAGCATAGGTGAGAATAACACAGCCTCTGCCCAGGAAGAATTTGTAATCAAAGAGACTGAGGTTGAATGAGCACTGGGGCCTCAGTAGCACATATTAATAAGAAAAATTATTTTCTTCTTGTTATSGTTTGTTCTTTTGTCTCCTTGACTTGTTTTTCCTTGATGATGGCTCTAGAAGGTGAGATGGATGCAGAAGAAGTTGGTAGCGTAGTCTGAGCGTGAGAGAGGTGGCATGTTAGGCRAACATTAATGAGGTTTTCTGCACGTTGATGAGAGGTTGTTATGAGGGCTGTGCCCCACAGTATCAGATGACCAAAAGTTACAACATAATGAGGTTAGATTTCTGAGAATCACAAGGTATGGAAATAGTGTTACTGTCTACTTTATTTTCCCAGATCTTCTCTGTGGTTGTCACCCTGGGTTGGCTTGTGAGGTGCCTAGAATGAGTAAAGCTAACCTCTGTTGGGTCTGCAAGGGCATTTCCAGAGAAATAAGAAGGAAGATCTGCCCCGAATGAGACCAGCCCCATTGGTGCTCTGGGCTCTTGGACAGAAGAAAAAAATAAAAAGGAGAGAGCTGACTCCTGCTGGCTTAGCCGTTCTTTCTGCTTCCCAACGTCTCCATCCACTCCTGTTACCATGGTTCCCTGCCCAAGTGCCTGGAGCCACACAACCAGGGATAGGGCCCTCTGAAATGATGAGGCAAAATGATTTTCCTTTCCTTCTATTGTTTCTTTCAAGTCTTTTGTTCACAGGGCTTAGTTTAACTAATATACTTAAATGGACTTGCAGGCTACTAATGGAATCAGTGGTCGTCTTTAAGTATGAATTACTTAAACAAATAGGTATCTATTTTTGAAGACTTATTTTTATTATTTTAAAAATTATGGGTGTGCCTGTGTCTGTCTGTGAGTGCAGGTGTTCAAGGAAGACAGGGACATCATGTCCCACTGTAGCTGGAGTTATAGGTGCAGTGAACTGCTTGGTATGGGTGCTGGGAGCCACCAAAGCTGAGTCCTCTGCAAGACCATTATGTGTCCTTAAGTGCTAAGCTATCTCTCTGGCCTGTACATTTATAGATATTTTTAAAATAACGGAGTAAATGTACCTATCGGTGTTATTTGATAAACAATATAACCATTCATGTCTGTCTATCTAGAAAGTACTTTAGAAAGAACCTCATTATAGTTAAGAATTATTGACATTCTTGGCCATTGGTAGTGCTTCAGCTTAGACATGCAGCCTATTGTCAGGAGTAATGGAACCCTAAAGTCATACCAGCAAAGTGTAGGGGTGACAGTTTCAAAGCATTCATGAACTTTCCTTCAAGGGCATCTGTGTTAAACAGAGGCCTGAGAAAGAGAAAAGCTAAACCACTTACTAGCTGCAGCGGCTGCCCACAATATCAGACTCACTTTAATGTCCTTTTAAAACGAAATTATTTCTTTGGTTATTTTGGGGGTTATAACATCACTTCTCCCTTCGACTTCCTCCATTCAAACCTTTCTTGCTCTTTCAATCTCATGGCTTCTTTTTCATTAATTTTTGGTAYATACAGATATGTGCATGTGCAAACTTGCATACACAACACACTATATATATGTATATATACATACATACATATATACATACATATATGCATACATATATACATACACATATACATACTTACATATATATGTATATATATGTGTGTGTGTGTGTATGTGTGTGTGTGTGTGTGTGTGTCTGTGTAATGTTACTTATATGTATGCTGTCAGGGCTGATCATTTAGTATTTGATAATTCACTGGTGTGCTCCCCCAGGGAAGGCTCCTTTTTTTGCTCTCAGTATTTCTTAGGCACCTGTAGCTCTTTGTGTAGGGTTGAAGCCTCTTGAGCTTCTCCCTGACCCTGCCCTATCCACATAAGCATGTCTAGTGTTATCTTTGGTCAGCTCATGTTTACAAAGTCATGTTGGTAAGGTTTTATGGGTGTAGATTTTGACATTCCTAGGAGACAATCTCACAGCAAACTCCCTGTTATTCTGGCTCTTATAATCTTTCAGCCTCCTTTTCCACAATGATCCCTGAGCCTTGAGTGTGGGAGTTATTATATATCTATCTATATCTATATCTGTATCTGTATCTGTATCTGTATCTGTATCTGTATCTGTATCTGTATCTGTTTCTGTATCTGTATCACCTATATCTATATCACCTATATCTATATCATCTATATCTATATCCATATCCATATCCATACCCATACCCATACCCATATCCATACCCATAGCCATATCTATATCCATATCTATATATTGTATTTGCTGTAGGTAAGCTTTGTCCTTTGAGATTGGTCTCCCCATATTGATTCATTATGGTTTTCTGCAATCATCCCCATCTGTGACAAAGAGAATGGATCTACTCGACTTTTTATATGAAAGCTAAGGATGGCCAAGTTTCTCTTTTGAGAAATGTAGCAAAGTTTGGTGGACATTCACCAAATCCATTTCCTCTTCTGCTGGACATATATCAAAGGTTATATATTCCAGCCTTTCTAGATGCCATTGTGTACCTGAACATGAAGTACCATCAACACAATATGGGCAGAAGTGTGGCCATGGTCAGCGTGGACCCAACAATAATTCTTAGCTCTCTTTTTCTCTTGTGTTGGGTAGAAGTGAAGGCCTCTGAGCTCCTATCGATTGGAGAAGCTATAAACTGGAAGGCATCTGAGTTCCTAAATCAGTTTTTGAAAGACTATATACTACATACTTATATTGATGCATTGGCCATAAATGAACTTCAGTCCTGTAATGCCAGTAAGATGCTGGGTGTCAGCACAGCAATTAAGGTTAGCTTACCTAAGGCAAATACAAAATAATACTGGTGTGCGTGCACGCCTGGGCAACGCTACACTGATGTYTGGCATTAGTGTAGGGTTGAAGCCTCTTGGGATTCTCCCTAACCCTACCTTATYCACATAAGTATGTATTTTGTTATCTTTGTCTAGTTCATGCTTACATAGTCACAGTGCTGAGATTTTTACAGTTGTAGATTTATACATAGAATTCCAAAGTATTCCATATGGGACTACCCTCTTTTTTTGATTTCCTCGAGTCTATCACTTCTTATTCCTCTTCCTTTTCACTAGGAAGTTGCATTGGCATATTGAGTTGCATCCTAAACTCAATATTCATTTTCGCTTTTCTTTCTTTGTGTGTGTGTGTGTGTGTGTGTGTGTGTGTGTGTGTGTGTATTCTTTTGTATTTGACTGGAACAGCTACACATTAAACAGACAAACCCCCAAGAACTACTTTAAATGTCACTTGCTCTCTGAAGCTACTCAAATGTCTCTCTACTCATTTTTCCTTTCCCTCTCTCCATCTATCTGCACAACCATTCATTTATCAAGCATTTTCTGAGAATAGCAATGTGTCAGTCCCCAAATAACGGCAACTCAAAGATGAATGATGCTATCACTATTCTAGAAAAGGAATCCGAGATCCAGTTGAACTGGTATATCACAGGTTCACAGAAATGTCTGTGGAATGAGCGGCTCTATGCACCAAACCAACCCACCAGGAGATGAGACCTGAGGGAGGGTTTCTGAAGGAGTTTATGCTGACCCCAGTACTATACTATGATAAAACATAGTAGAAATATGCCTGGAACAAGAACGATAGGAACTTGAGGTAGAGGATGCAGTACTAACAAGAGCAGACAGCATAACCTGGTGCATGTAGGAATCTCAGTGCAGCTGCAGCCAAGTGGTAAAGGCTGATGGCAGGAGATGAACAATGATAAGTTGGCAGGTCAGTACTTTCTCTTTACCTGTCCTATGAGACCACATCCTTTCAGCAGACTTTATCATGTCTTGGATCCTAGGACAGTAGCTGATTGTGATCTTTGCATCTTAGGTTTGTTTGTTCTTTTATTGTTTATTTATTTTTGTTTATTTGTTTGTTTATTGTCACTGATATTATTAGTGACAAGCAACCAAGAAACACAAATTTAATTAAAAGACTTTAGTTAAGATGAGACCCAGTGTGAAATAATCAGAATCTCATTTATGCTGACAGATACTAGAGAGACAGAAGGAAAACAGTTGATGTAATAGCCAAGTCCTCTCTCAAGCCCAGTGCTTGTGGATTAGAGTTGTTTCCTTCCATAAAGCAAGGGTCACAAATTATGCTAGATCAAATTTTCCAACATAGAGTGGAGATAAACTGAGCTCTAGAGGATCAGAGAGAAACCTTGTGTGTGTGCTGCTGAGAAGAGCTGAGTACTCTTAGAAAGCAAACAGGCTGGGCCCAGGCAGGAAACAGTCTAAGAGGGTTTATTTGTACTTTCAAGAAAAATACAAATGAATGCCCACTATTTGAGACTGAGTCCATAGGAAGAAAGAAAAATAACATTTGTTTGTAATGTATTCCTCGAAATAAGCAGCAAACACCCTGGCCACAGAATGATGATTTGTTTCCATTTCTGATGCTGAAAATACAGTTATAGGCTCAGTATAAAGAAAAATTATAATAGAAACTCACTAATTAGTAACAACACAATTAACTCTCTCCATGTATCCTTCCAAACACCATTAAACAGACACATACATGAACATTCATGTATGTGCATTGTGCATGTGTTTTGTGATGGAAATCACATTATACATACTGGGGTTTTTTTCTTTTTTAATTTTTATGCTCCTTTAGTTTGTGGGTTTTAAACTTTCACTCTATGTTGGTTTACATGCATGTGTGTTTGTATTTGTGTTTTTGCTGAGGAGAACTACCTATGGAAGCCAGAGGGCAACTTCAGGTGTCATTCCCAAGAAACCACTCACCTCAAATTTTAGGACAGGGTCTATCTTTTCAGGTACCTGGAACTCACCAAGCAGTCTAGGCTAGATGTCCAGTGAGCTCCTCAGATCTGCCTGTTGCTTCCTCCCCAGGGATGGAATTACAAGCACTTGTCACCATGACTGCCACTCCTTCAGTTCTGGGGATTGAACTCTGTAGTAGTGAATTGTTAAATCTCACTGAGCTCCTGGAAGGTTCGTGCATGGTTCTGCACCTGCACAGGAGCTCTGGATTCACGACTGAAAAAACACACACGTGCAGCATTAATTTTAATACGCCTTACTAGCTCAATGGCTGGACAACTACTGAACCTCCAAGAGGCAATATTTCTGAATTAATACCTGCTAAATCTATATTTTTATCTCAGCTACCCCAGACCCAATGAAGGAGTGACCCCTGGGGCACTTTCCCAGATTCTTACATGTTGGCGAGCCTTTAAGTCTGATCTCTCTGCTTCCCCATCATGGAGATTTTACTACTTCTTCCTTTCTCTTTCTTGTCCAGGAATTCTAAAAGTCCTGCCTTTATCCCACCATTGGTCATTGACTCTTTATTGATAAGCAAAACGACCAATTGTTGGCAAGGGCCTGCAGTGATGTGCAAATTCCCATATAAGCACAAATTAAACCCCCAACATCGCACTTCATTTGTACAATAAMAAAGGCTCTTTTCTCTCAGAAAAGAGAACATATATTCATTGCATGACCATAAAAATTATGTAAATTATAAAGTATGATATACAATTAACATTTAGTCTATCCTGTTTGTCAGTTTAGATAAAGTACTCTATCACCTAACTTGACTTAAAGAGTTTACAATTCTATATGTGAATTATGTTGATTTTGACTTGTATTATCATCTGAAACTGTCCTTTCAAATCTATATCATCTTCCTCAATGCTAAGCAACTTAAGTTTGATTATGAGATATAATTGTTCTTCAACCCTGTCAGAATTCTGAGAATGAACTGAACATTACCTGAACGTATAGGAAGAATAAAAACATAGCTTCCAAAACTAAATCCAATTATAGAGACAGCTGACTACCTGGACAGTCCCCTATTGCTCAAAACGTTGGAGCATCTGTCTTCAGTTTTCTGGGCCAGGATCTTCTGACAGACCTTTAATGAAGCAGAAATTATGAAGGACTAGCTTACTTTGTCTTGGCAGAGCTAAATCATTGACTATTCTGTATTGTATGTCCTTTCCTGGACAGTATTTTTTTTTTTGTCTGTAGATGAATTAGGGCAACTTTTATCCAGTGGCTACCTTGCCATAACTGGGGCAACTCCATATGGAGGTTATGATGCTCGATATCTTCTTTGAACCATGAAGGGGTTCAGGAGTAGATATGTCTCTAATCAAATGATCTTTAACAGTGAATTAATATTAAATGTCATATTCTGTGGATTCTGATGTTTTTGAAGACTATCTATATAAAGTGTATCTGAACTGTTAAAACTTGACTATTCTTAGCTATTTCTATTTTAATAATATTGAAAATACTTCATTATAATTAAATCAGAATCTAATATGACTATGAATTTACTATCTGGCTTTTAATTTATGTTACTTAATCAYCCTAAATAGTTTGTAAAAGCAGCTATATAAGGACTGGGACAAAGCATTGTATTCTTAAATGAATTGCATAGGCAAAATGCCTATCTAAGAGTAACAATATTAATCTCAAATTTTCTATCAATATACAAAGATTTATAACAATGAAGACCTTAAATCTATTTAAATATAGAAATTCTGTACCAATGTAAGAAATTATAACTTAAATTTGTATTGATCATAAAGATTTCTACCAATGTAAGATTGTGGCTGTACAATGCTTTGCTTAAAAAATAAATTTAAAAATCTATCCCATATATTTCCTTCCTGTTCAAAATTATGACCAAATTATTAAAATATCAAATTATCAAATACCAATTATCAAAAATATTTCCAAATTATTCCTTAAAATGACAATCTATCTATAATTTATAAAATAACCAGAACCAGACACCCAAACCCAAGGGATTAGGATGAAGACTCTCCGACTCTCCACAACTTATTCCTGCTGAATATGGGCCATGAAAAAAATTGTAAAGGGATCGGGAGGGGTAGGAGAATTAGAAAAATTTGTTAGACTTAAGAAAGCTAGCATTAGCATCTATTATCTAGTCTTTATATGTTTTGAAGGCTGAGGACTTGACTGAAGTTTTGACTAGATCTGTCTGAAAGATTGAATGAAGTGTGATCTTCTGGAATCACCAGCTATTCCTGAAGCTGTTTTGGAAGCAATTCTCTGGAAACAGCTTCAGGAGGTAGGGGGCTGGAATATCAGGTTATTTCAGCATCCACACAGATGAATCTTGTCACATCTGTACATTCTGCAACATGTGAATCTTACAACCAAAATTTTAGTACTATAAAGACATTCCTATGGAATATGTAAGATGCACAGATCAGTTAAGGATGAAATTTTGTTTCTTATTTGAACAGGTRCATCCTTTAATGAGTTAATTTAATCAATAGCAAATTGTAATAAATCTTCATTTATGTCATGTGAAAGATGGCATAATGACCCTTAAGGACTCCACAACAAACAAAATTTATTGCTTAGTTTCAGATAAAGTTTTGGCTAGAAATATTTTTATGTCTAAGCACTTTATAGGGCTGTTTCTATGTTGAGGAATCAGCAGATCAAGTTACCTGGCCCATTTGATTTTCTCAAATTTTTCTTTTCTCCAGCCAAGATCTTCATCTGTCCTGTTAAATCTGATCTATATCACTCTGGAAGGGGTCCAAATTGTTTTCTCCCTTCCTGTCAACACAAATATGCAGCCTTTCTCCCAAAATAGCATGTCCTTGGTCCAGTAACCAGAAATCATTAAAGGTTGAATTAATTTAGTAGCTCACTCCAGAGGAATTTAATATAATCAATAAACTCATAACCACACACATTTTGATAATTAAATTAATTCAATGTAATTATGACAATCTAAACAAATATTATTACCTGTTGAGATAATGGTCTCCCACCATCTCCTTTCCCTACCTACATGAGATCAAGGCCTAAGTTATTTATTCATCTGTATACTTAAATTCTCCCTTCTATGGATATTAATATCTCTGTAGGTACACATCCCCTTTGTCTTTATATAATTTTAATTAATATAAGCTTTTATTATCTGTCTAAGATAAGATTTTTCCACATATGCCCTGCTCTTTGACTTAAAATTTAAGATCAAACACCTCAATTATTTATTCATCTATGTATTTAACTTCAATTAAATTTCTCCTTACTATATAAGTCTATTCTTAGACTTCCAATTTGTCATACTAGGATAAGCATTCCCAGAATTCCTGTGTAGACCACATTCAAAGAATTTGAATATTTTCCCTGTTATAGACCTTTTAAATTTTTCTTTAAAACATTTTTTTCATTCCTTCTACTTTCTCTCTTTGCCTTCACTTCCTACGTTTGAGATCAAAGACCTGAATTTCTTTTTTTTTCCTTTTTTTTAATTTTCTTCAAGCACTATATTGAAAAGATATGGGGAAAGAGGGCAGCCTTGCCTAGCCCCTGATTTTAGTGGGATTGCTTCAAGTTTCTCTCCATTTATTTTGATGTTGGCTACTGGTCTGCTGTATATTGCTTTTACTATGTTTAGGTATGGGCCTTGAATTCCTGTTCTTTCCAAGACTTTTAGCATGAAAGGATGCTGAATTTTGTCAAATGCTNATTCCATTGTATAAATATACCACATTTTCTGTATCCATTCCTCCATTGAGGGACATCTGGGTTCTTTCCAGCTTCTGGCTATTACAAATAAGGCTGCTATGAACATAGTGGAACATGTGTCCTTATTGCATGCCGGGGAATCCTCTGGGTATATGCCCAGGAGTGATATAGCAGGGTCCTCCAGAAGTGTCATGCCCAGTTTTCTGAGGAACCACCAGACTGATTTCCAGAGTGGTTGTACCAACTTGCAATCCCCACCAGCGGTGGAGAAGTGTTCCTTTTTCTTCACATCCTCGCCAACACCTGTTGTCTCCTGAGATTTTAACCTTAGCCATTCTGACTGGTGTGAGATGAAATCTTCCATGTATACCTAAAACCACTTAAACACTTACCATTATACTCCCTTCTATCCTTAAAAATTATTAAATCGAATTTCATTCATCTATATTCTTTGTCTGGTGTGAGAGACAGGGAGCTTCTACTATCTGCCTCTCTCTGCTTCAGAGTAGCCTGTCTATTTGCACAACAGGGGCCCCCAGCACCTCTGAGCCCAAACTCTTTCTATTAGTTTTCAAACTGCAGAAAGAAATTTCCATGTGGGTTGGGCAAAATCTATAGTCTACTAAGAAGCTAATTCTCCCCATCTCCTAATCTTGTATCACTGTGTGTGTATATTCCATCCAAGGATCTCCAAAAAAATTTTTTAACAGTGAGCTCTTGCCTACCATGTTGAGTGTCACCTAGAGCAGTGAGTTGTTAAACCACACTGAGCATTTCACATGGCATTTCTGAATTAATAGTTGCTAAATCTACATTTTATCTCTGTTACCCAAGACCCAAAGGAGGAGTGGCCCCTGGGGCCACTTTCCCAGATTCTTACAAGTTGGTGGGCTTTTAAGTCTGATCTCTCTGCTTCCATATTGTAGAGATTCTGCTCCTCCTACCTTCTCTGCATTTCTTGCCCAAGAATCCTAAAAGTCCTGCTTCTATCCTCTTGCCCAGCCATTGGCTGCTGGCTCTTTATTGGTTAGTCAAAAGACCAACTGTTTGTAAGGACCTGCAGTGAATATACGAATTACCATGTAAGCGCAAATCAAACCCCCACAGAACTCAGGACAAAACTTTATTGACCCCACCATCTCAGCACCCCTGTTTGTCATGTTTCTGCTGTGATTTAGGTTGGCTTTGAACTCATGATCTTTTTGTCTCAGCTGCCTAGGTGTTGGAATTAAAGGTGTGTCATTATGCTCAGCCCACATTTTTATTATATGATATGATTTTTCCCTTAATGTCTCAGAGATAATTATTATATCAATGACTATAAAACAGTGTTTGAATGCAATAGACTATATGAGTACTCTATAATATGTTAGTCCACCAGTCAACAAAGTGTTAATGACTCTTATTTATTCTAATACCTGTTCCAGTTTCTGAAAAGGTACCAGAGAAAAAGGCAGAGAGTTTGTCATTTAATATTTACCTTTAACTAAGAGGCACAATATCTGGTAGATACATAAATAACAATGTTGGGCTCTGTCTGTATATAGAGAAGGTTAAGGACAGTAATATATTACAAAGTGACTTGGGTCACTTATATTTCTGACAAGATGGCAAACTGGACAGCCCTACAATTGCTTCGTTCATATTCAATGCAGAGTTCACGAGAATGTAGCTTTGCTTTTTTGTTTTATATTTTAATACACAGTCAAACTATCAAGGATTGAAATCATAAAACAAGCTATAAGTCTCGGAGATACCTGGAATGCACAGAGGTTTAAGTTGCTGGGCAGAGAGCCAAAGAAGTGAGGGGGAGAGGCACGTGACAGATAAATGCAATTCAAGGAGCACAAAAGATTGAAGATGGTTATGAAAGGGATGAAAAGCCATTGATAATTGAAGATCCTAAATGTCTAACAAAAACCAATTTCCTATAACCAAATTCATTCCATCAGAGAAAATAGAAGAGTGGAATGAAAGAAACCATGGAAATAATTATAAACAAATATTTTACAGGAGGCAGACTATTTTTTTTCAAACAAAAAAGCATTTAGTTGAGGTCAGGGATTGCTTATTGTTTTAAAGGGTTAGTTCATGATCAACAAGGCAGGAAGCAGGCAGATAGTGCTGTTGGAAAAGTAGCTCTGAGCTTTATATCCTGTTCTGTGAGGTGGTGGACAGAGCAGAAGATTGAGACTCATGAGGGCTTGTTTTTCTAAAGGTTGCTTTTATTTTTACTTTATTTTATTAAAAATATTTTTTCATATAATATGTGCTGATTATGGTTTCCCCTTCCCCGGCTTCCCCAATATCTGCCCTCCCTCCTCTCCCATCTGAATCTACACCCTTTCTGTCTCTCATTATAAACGAAAACAGACAAACTGGGATAGGACAAAACAAACAAATAGAAGAAAAAGCCAAAGGAAAAAACATATACAGACTCATAGATACATACATTTGAACACACAGGAATCCTATAAAAACACAAAACTGGAGGCCATATATATACACAAAGGACCTGTCGAGGAGGGGAAGGAGGAGGAGAAGGAAGAAGGGGAAGAGGAAGAAGAGGAGGAGGAAGAAGAGGAAGAAGAGGAAGAGGAGGAGGAAGAGGAAGAGGAGGAGGAGGAAGAGGAAGAGGAGGAGGAGGAGGAAGAGGAAGAGGAGGAGGAAGCAGCAGCAGCAGCAGCAGTCCTGGCAAAACATGATGAGACAACCCAGGAGGCGGACTTTTCAAAAGACTTTTTTAAAATTAGATTATTGTCTTTATTTACATTTCAAATGTTATCCCCTTTCCCGGTTTCCCCTCTGAAAACACCCTATCCCATCCTCCCTCCCCCTGCTCACCAACCCACCCACTCCTGCTTCCATGTCCTGGCATTCCCCTTCCAAAGACTTAATAAATAGAAAAATCCTTAGTTATATTTGATATTATTGTTATCTTTGATATATAATATCTTTGACAATGAACGATTATCAAAAAGGAATGAAATGCAAATATGTTAGAAAGCCGAGGGYTCTGTAATTCCGACAGGGTGGGAATTTGTGAGATGCAAATGTCATAGAATGAATTCGGTTGTGACAAAATTTGTGAAAATGGGGAAAAAGATTGTTCTCTTTCAAACAAAAACTTAAGACTGTAGAAGAAAGGGAAATCTGAAAAAACTCTAAAACTATTTCATAGATGAAATCATCTTAAAGACAAAAGCGCCCTGGACTGTAGCAACGGGCTGTGCGGCCCAGACCCAAAGCTGCTCTGGGATGGAATGTTCGGCGGAAGTTAGAATTGTGACGAGACGCCAACAGGGCAGAGACCTGGGGACAAGACTGCAGATGTGATATCAAGGGCAATGTGTCCCAGGGAGCAAGAGCAACGACAACAAAAAGGAGGAAATAAAAATAAAACCATTTCAGGAAAGGTAAATGTCAGAGTCTGTCAGACTGCTCAGCAGGCACCTGCTGCCAAACCCAACAACTTGAGTTCGATCTCTGGGATCCACGTGGTAGAAGAGAATCAACTCCTGCAATGCAATTTCTCTTCTGACTTCCAGATACATGTTGTAGTATTCACACACACACATATACAGAAACAGAGGGGGGTGGGCAGGGAGAGAAGGAGGGAGAGGGAGGGAGGGGTGGGAGGGGAGGGAAAGGGATGGAAAAATAACACATGACAAAAATACTAAAATATCAATTTCAGATACTTATAAATTTATGACGGCTAATGGTTACTGAGTTTTACCGTGTCCTAGTCACAGAGCTGGCTTGACCCTTAGTCAAATATCCACAGGTGACATTCTTCACGTTTTATAGAAGTGACCCAAGCTTGGTGAGATTAAATGACGCAGACACAGACACAGACACAGACACAGACACAGACACAGACACAGACACAGACACAGACACAGACACAGACACAGACACAGACAGAGCTATAACAGACTTATCTAGTATGCAAACCTGTCTGCTATTCAGTCTGAGGTTGAATGACTTGCGCAGTATCTGTGGAGAGATGACCCCAATGAAATCACAATGCACAGGAGCAACGGCTGTAAAATAGTGACCTAGGCAGTGCTACAATGACTGGGAAACTTAGAAAAATCCTCGAATTCTTTTTGGCCTCATTCCAGACATACTGGATCAGATAATCTGGGGTTGGGGGCCCACTGGCACCGCTGTATTTTGATAAATGCTCCAGGGGATGGGCTCTATTCTAGAGCAATTAGGAAAAGAAAGTCTGATGAAGAGGACACCGGGTGGAACTAGGCAGATTTGATGTTTGTTCTCTTACATGATAGTTTTGTTCTGTGTCTTCCTGCTATTACATTTATTTGTGTATTTATTCTCTCTATGTGTGTGTGAGGTCATGCCTGTGTACACATAAAGGCTTACAGGTGTCAGTTCTCTGTTTTTACCACATGGATTCCAGGGAGTAAACTCGGGTCCTCAAGTTTGGTAGCCTTGCTTAACCTTCACATTAGCTCTTTTTTCCCCATTTATTTTACAATTGTAATCTCTCTTCCTCTCTCTCTCCCCCTCTCTGTCTCTCTCTGTCTCTGTCTCTGTCTCTCTCACATACACATACCATGCACACATGCAAACACACTCCTC
>BDUI01016413.1:0-16035 GCA_002335545.1 Apodemus speciosus
ATGTCATTATTTCTATATTATAATACTATTTGATACTATTATACATATGTATATTTAATCCTATTTATCGCATTACTGTCCCTTATCCTTTCCTATTCACTCTGGATTCCTTATAACAGATGGTCTTCCTGTTTTCATGACTTTTAAATGCTCTTTAGAGTTTAATTATAATTAATTGCATCATGGGTATATGGGATTATTTATTTGGGCATGGGCAACTTACCCATGCCTATTCCAATGGAAAACAATGATTCTTCTTCGCCTAGTAGTAGTTAGCTTTCAATGGCTCCTTGGCCAGAAGAGAGACCTCWTGAGTTCTTCCTCATGAGTTATGAAGCCTTAATCATTAACTATATACCTCACTATTGTTCTAGGTATGAAGTGAGAAGTGCATATAAAGTGATTTTTCTATTCATGTAACATTTAGTGGCTAACTGAAGGAAAWTTTTCACAGTTAATGTTGASAGCTAAATTCTATTGTCATTTTTTAAATCAAATACTTTTATTTGAAGAAACAACTAGCAGATAAAGGCTMTCAGTTTCGGTTGCTTGGTAAACATTTATTCCAATTGAATGGCAATAAGCTGGCTGCTTCAAAACACAGCCATCTACATTCATTGCCAATGATTAAATTTAATCCTTCAAATAGAAAACTGGGGTGTTGGTACCCTCATCAACAAGTTCCCCTTAGTGTTTGAGAAGATATTTGAAGTGTGAAAAAGTTGAATAACGTTGTCTTCTCAAACTGATGTCATCTAGCCATTAAGTGCTGAATAAGTGTCTTCATATTTCTTATGGATAAGATAACAGACTATTAAAAATATGCAACACATCTCTGAATAGTTATGATATTTTACTGAAATGTGACAYTGATTGTAGAATATTTTCTCTCTCATGAAAAATAACTTTTTCCTTTGAATGTATAATGTCCATGTCTAAGTCTGTTTGATGAGTCTTAAACCAGCTAATAAGATGGTGGCCAACATGTGTATATAAAAGCTGTTTTCATTTAGCTTCTATTATTTGTTTCTGTASATATACAAGTCATCCTGAACTACCTGATCTATAAGACATATATTTGCATGTCTTTCTCATGCAATTAGATTAGTTCACTATAAGCACCTGTGAAAAAGGAAAGGATTAAGGAGCAAACAAACCAGACTATTAAACAGCAAGCATGTTATGTACCTAACCCATTTATGTTGCTCAACCACTTTGTAAAGTATCAAGTTTACAGGTGAAAGTGGGGCTGCAAAGATGCTTGGGTATGGGGTGGCAAACAGCTCATATGGAGCCATAAGAACAGAGTAAGTTGTCTTTAGATCTTGTGCCCTTTCTAGCTTGACTTTCCCACAAAAGTGAGGCACTAGTAGTTAACCTTTTATTCTTACTCTCTACTTAAAGTAGTAAATGATTTTAATCTTTCTGGGGCATTAAAACTAAACTTTTCTATCAATTAAGTCTATTTTATAACCATTTCATGAATGTATATGGTGAAATCTAATTACTCTCACCTGAAATCTTTGCCTTCCCACATACATGTCTTTTTGTTATATTTTTATAACCCACTGAGTTAATCATGAGTTTGGAACAATCCACACAATCTTACTTTCTCATTGTGCTGTATACATGCCACATGTCCCTCTCTACTTGTGTCTTAAATGTTAATATTACCCTTAAGGCACTATATTTCCAAATATGAAACATTTTCCTTTAATGAAAAATATATATCTCATGCTTTAATATTTATAACATACTGGATCAAAGTTTGAGTTATAAAATCCAAGAAAATTTAATGTGTTTTTATCACAAGTCAGGACCAATATATTACCTTGTAACTTGTTATTTATCTAGATTAGTGATGTTCAGCTGAACACTCTACAAATGCTCTCTGTATACACTGTGCAAAAAGCAATGGTGCATAGCTTTGAACTCTTGAAATAAAGTTACTATAGCCAATTGAAGTTCTACTTGTGCTTCTCCAACATTTCCCCTGAAAAGGCTTGGAGACCCACAAGAGAAAACCTCCAAGAAAAATCTGTGATGAGCCAGAAGCAGCAGCATACACACAAAACTATGGAGCTGATTCCTCTCCTAGCTTCCAGCGCAGCCACTGAATGCTCATTTTCCCTCTCTGTAGGACTGCTTGAAATACATGATTTTTAGAAAGTTGTACTTAGAGCAGCACTCACCAGGAAAGTTAATAACTACCTCTGATAAATGGTGTATAAAGCCCCAAATTTTTCTTCCCAAATTTTTTGTGTGATATTCTTTTAAATTTTATATACTTTTTAGGTATATTTGTATATTATAGATATATTTTCTAGGTTCATTTGTTATTAGGTTTCCCTGTGGTTTTTCAAATGGCCTTCAGTGTGAATTGTCATTCCAAATATCATTGTATAWGAGTATATTGCCTGTATGTGCCTATGTTCATTACTCGTGTAGATAGTGCCTGCAGAAATCAAAAGAAGGCAGTAGATCCCTTGGAACTGGAATTACAAGTGATRGTGAGCCATTATATGTGTGTATGTATGTGTGCGTGGGAGGGGGGTGTCCCATTACTATAAACACTATTCAATAGGGGAGAAAGAAATGATTAGTTAGGCATCAGCTCAACTTCTCTATGCTTGGTGAAATAATTATTGCCTTCAGCAATAGGGGTTTACTATCAGGTTGTGTCCTGCACCAATAGTCTTTGTAATATTGAAATATCACAAATATCTTTATGATATTTTGAGGATTCAGTGAGGCCCCTCAGACAACTACTCAACAAAATGTAACCCATCCCTGAAACTGCAGGTTTTATTTGAGCAGTGTGATGTCTAGTTAGGTAATTGTTTTCTTCATGTGTGATATATACATATACATATACATATACATATACATATACATATACGAAATTTCTACAGTAGTAGGTTTCAATATGGCTTTTTAAAATAGCCTTCAGCATTATTTGGCTCTTCCCATATTTCCTTCTTAGTTTTTCTCTTTTAACTTCCTTTCCATTTCATCTTCCTATTCACATTTCCCTGCTGTCATTCCATAACTCCATGTCTTTTATTTTCCCATCACTGGGAAAGCTGCTCCTCCCACATAGTCCTGCAACAGGTACATAACTTCTGTGTTTATTCAGATTATAGCAAACATTATTAATGTGTAAAAACTCAACCCCATATAATAGAATCAATACAAAATTTGTCTGTTTGGGTCTGTGTAACCTTACTCAATATCCTTTTCTATACTTCCATCTATTTATCTGTATATTTGATGTTTCTTGACAGCAAGGCAACATGCCATTGTATAAATATATCAAATATTCATTATCTATCTTTCARTGGACATCTAGGCTATTCCTAGTTTCACTATTATGAATAGAGCAGCAACAAACAGAGATGAGCAAGGGTCTCTGTAGTAGGATGTAGAGTCCATTGGGTTTATGCTCAGGCATTGTATATTGTGTATTCTGACTGGCATAGATGAAATATTAAATTACTTTTAATTTGCCTTTTCCTGATGGCTAAGGATGTTAAACATTTAAGGGTGTCTATGCCATTTGTGTTCCATCTTTTGCRAACTCTCTGCTTAGTTCTGTTGCCCATTATTAACTGGGTGATTTGTATTCTTTATGTTAATATTAGGTGCTTTTAGTTCTTTTAATACCATAAATAACAACTCTCAATCATATGTATAATTGTTTATAATTGTTTTCCATTTTGTAGGCTGGAGCTCTGTCCAAATGATGGTGTCATTTGTCATAAAGAAGCTTTTATACTTCATGAAGTCTCAATAATTGTTGATCTTAGTGCCTGTGCTATCCATCTCTTGTTCAGAAATTGTTTTCCATTAACACCGAATTTAACTATTTTTTTTCTATCAGATTAAGTGTATGTGGTCTTATGTTGAGGTCCTTGATCCATTTTGGAGTTGAATTTTGTTCAAGATGGTAAGTATGGATGTCTTTGCATCCTTTTACATTGTCTATCCAGTGTGACTAGCACCATTTCATAGAAAATGCTGCCTTTGCACAAGTGTGTGTGTACTTCTTCTAACATCTATGTATAAAAATTCATCAGTGTCATTGGGTGTGTGGAATTATGTATGGGACTTAAATCAGATTCTATTGATCAACATGTCTGTTTTTATGCCAATACCATGCTGTTTTTTATTACTATAGCTTTCTGGTACAGCTTGATATCAGTGATGGTGATAATACCTCCAGCATCTCNATAAAAGCAGACAAACTGAAACTAATAGAAAAGAAATTGGGGAAGACCCTTGAGGACATGATCACAGGGGGAAAGTTCCTGAACAGAACACCAATAGCTTATGCTATAAGATCAAGAATTGACAAGTGGGACATCATAAAATTACAAAGTTTCTGTAAGGCAAAGGAYACTGTMAATTGGACAAAATGACAACTAACAAATTGGGAAAAGATCTTCACCAACCCTACATCTAACAGAGTGCTAATATTCAATATATTCAAAGAACTCAAGAAGTTAGACTCCAGAGAGCCAAATAACCCTATTAAAAATGGGGTAGAGAGCTAAACGAAGAATTTTCACCTGAAGAACTTCGAATAGCCGAGAAGCACCTTAAGAAATGCTCAAAATCATTAATTATTAGGGAATTGCAAACMAAAACAACCCTGAAATTTCACCTCAGACCAGTCAGAATGGCGAAGATTAAAAACTCAGRAGACAGCAGGTGAGYGCTGCTWWTATGAYAAAGGCTTGCTGCCGGGAACAGGTGARGCTCTTACAGTCACTTTATGGTCTCCAGGGGTCTTAGCCTTTAGCTCAAYCTTACAAGGCTTCTTCTCAMAGTTCACTGCCCCACACATATGTCTTGCCTTACCTTGYGAGTCTATCTCAGTTGAAATCACTCAGCCAATGAGAAGGAGCAAGAMAATACAGCACAGCACCACAAGTTTTTTCATTGCGTTTCTCTCTATGGAATCCTTACAAATGCAACTGTACTCTGTAATGTAAAGCAGACCAAAGCATGCATTTCTCTGGCAAAGAATCCTCATCACNTGGACATCTAGGCTATTCCTAGTTTCACTATTATGAATAGAGCAGCAACAAACAGAGATGAGCAAGGGTCTCTGTAGTAGGATGTAGAGTCCATTGGGTTTATGCTCAGGCATTGTATATTGTGTATTCTGACTGGCATAGATGAAATATTAAATTACTTTTAATTTGCCTTTTCCTGATGGCTAAGGATGTTAAACATTTAAGGGTGTCTATGCCATTTGTGTTCCATCTTTTGCRAACTCTCTGCTTAGTTCTGTTGCCCATTATTAACTGGGTGATTTGTATTCTTTATGTTAATATTAGGTGCTTTTAGTTCTTTTAATACCATAAATAACARCTCTCAATCATATGTATAATTGTTTATAATTGTTTTCCATTTTGTAGGCTGGAGCTCTGTCCAAATGATGGTGTCATTTGTCATAAAGAAGCTTTTATACTTCATGAAGTCTCAATAATTGTTGATCTTAGTGCCTGTGCTATCCATCTCTTGTTCAGAAATTGTTTTCCATTAACACCGAATTTAACTATTTTTTTCTATCAGATTAAGTGTATGTGGTCTTATGTTGAGGTCCTTGATCCATTTTGGAGTTGAATTTTGCTCAAGATGGTAAGTATGGATGTCTTTGCATCCGTTTACATTGTCTATCCAGTGTGACTAGCACCATTTCATAGAAAATGCTGCCTTTGCACAAGTGTGTGTGTGTACTTCTTCTAGCATCTATGTATAAAAATACATCAGTGTCATTGGGTGTGTGGAATTATGTATGGGACTTAAATCAGATTCTATTGATCAACATGTCTGTTTTTATGCCAATACCATGCTGTTTTTTATTACTATAGCTTTCTGGTACAGCTTGATATCAGTGATGGTGATAATACCTCCAGCATCTCTTTCATTATTTAAGATTGTATTAACAATCATGATGTTTTTGTGTATGTTTCCATACGAAGGTCAAAATTGTATATTCAATCTCTGTGATAAATTGTGATAAAATTTTGATGCTAATTGTATTGAAAGTATAGCTTGCTTCTGTAGAATGGCCATTTTCACCATACCAATCCTACCAATCCGTGATCATGGGGGATCTTTCCATCTTATGTCTTTAYCAATGCTTTAAAGCTTGTATTATACAAGATTTTAATTTGTTTGGTAGATTTACCTTGAGATATTTGTTTATTTATTTATTACTTATTTWTAGGCTATAGTTCTGTGTATTCTTTCCCTGATTTCTCTCCCAGTATGTTTACCATTTGTGTGTAGGAGCACTATTGATTTTTGTGAGCTAATTTTGAAACCTGATACTTTGCTGAAATGTTTAACAACTGCAAATAAAGATGATTTGACTTCTTTCCTACTTGAACCCCCTGAACTCCTTCAGTGTWAGAACCTGACTCCTCCATTTTGACCTTCATTGTTGATTTTARTATGGATTATATAATAACAGGGACCCCATTTTTTGTATTGTTGTTTCCAGACTTGTTTCCAAAGTCTTGATATTTGTACTTGTATTTCTTAGGAAAAATAAGATTTATGCCTCTATTATGTATTATGTAGACTGTTTTTCAAAGCAACAGACCACAGAGAACTTCTGAAAACCAGGTTGATTTCACTTGAGAAATGAGGCTTTCTAAAGTATCTGGTCACAATGATGTTAAAGACTTGCAGCAACATGTTTCTGCTACTGCTAATTGCAAAAGTTCTGCTTTTGTTATGCTTTGCTGGCTTGAAAAGGCCATAAAAGTGCTCTTTCTGCACCTTAGCCTTGCTTTTCTCCTACTCTCACAAAGTAGGGGAAGAAGTTAGACTTGACATAATAAAGATGTTGCCTTGCAACACTACTGTCTCCAATTTGTTTGGATCTCTTCTTCATCATTCAACATTNTTGTCTTTATTGTTTGGGTGTTCTATTCTTTGATTGCTGCTGTTCATTCTATATCCTAGACAAGTGTGATCCCTGCTCCCAAGAGTGTTTTTGTGGTTCCTAAGGTGACAAAATGTAACAGATAAAGGTAAGAGGGAAGACTGAGAAGGCTAGACCTATATGTCAAGAACTTCAAGTCTCTGAAAAAAATTAAGAAGACCTCAGAAGATGGAAAGATCTTCCATGCTCGTGCATTAATAKAGTAAAAATGGCCATCTTGCCAAAAGCAATACACAAATTCAATCTCCATCAAACTTCCAAATGATTTCTTTATAGAGTTAGAAAGAACAATTCTCAAATTCATCTAGAATAACAAAAAACTCAGGATATCTAAAACTATTCTCAACAATAAAAGAACTTCTGGGGGAAATCAGTATCTCAGACCCAAAACAGTACTACAGAGAAATAGTGATAAAAATTGCATGATACTGCTACAGTGACAGGCAGGCAGATCAATGGAATAGAATTGAAGACCCAGAAATCAACCCACACACTTATGGTCAACATGATCTTTGACAAAGGAGCTAAAACCATCCAGTGGAAAAAAGATAGCCTCTTCAACAAATGGTGCTGGTTCAACTGGCAGATAGCATGCAGAAAAATGCAAATTTGTCTATTCTTATCTCCTTGTACAAAGCTCAAGTCTAAATGGATCAAGGACCTCCACATAAAACCAGACACACTGAAACTAACAGAAAAGAAAGCAGAAAAGAGACTTGAGCACATAGGCACAGGGGAAATTTTCCTGAACAGAACACCAATAGCTTACACTCTAAGATCAAGAATTGACAAATGGGATCTCACAAAATTACAAAGCTTCTGTAAGGCAAAGGACACTGTCAGTAGAAAAAAGAATGGCAACCAACAAATTGGGAAAAGATCTTTACCAACCCTRTATTTGACAGAGGGCAAATATCCAATATATTCAAAGAACTCAAGACATTAGACTCCAGAGAAGCAAATAACCCTATTAAAAATGGGGTACAGAGGTAAACAAAGAATTTTCAACTGAGGAACATTGAATGGCTGAGAAGCACCTAAAGAAATGTTCAACATCCTTAGTCATCAGGGAMATGCAAATCAAAACAACCTTGAGATTTCATCTCACACCAGTCAGAATGGCAAAGATCAAAAACTCAGGAAACAGCAGGTGCTGGCAAGGATGTGGAGAAAAAGGAGCACTCCTCCACTGCTAGTGGGATTGCAAGATGGTACAAGCAGTCTGGAAATCAGTTTGNGCGTTTCTCTCTATGGAATCCTTACAAATGCAACTGTACTCTGTAATGTAAAGCAGACCAAAGCATGCATTTCTCTGGCAAAGAATCCTCATCACRTGTCCTTTCATGTGCTTGCTTCAGCAGAACATCCTTTCACCTGTGTCCACTTCAGCTAAATCTTCCTTCACATGTTTGCCTCAAAAAAAAAAAAATCATCTGCCTGACTTTCCAAAGAATCCTTAAGACTTAATTATCACCTGGTCTACTCAATAGAGATAAATCCTTAGACAAGAAATTATCTTAGGCAAGATGAGATGAATTCAAGAAAAAACTGTATCATTTTGGAAACTTTTGTCCAGKGAATATCTGGATCCTAGAGATCCTTCAAATCAACTCTATTTATTGAACAAAAACTTCCTCTCTTTTTATCTTTCATCTTTTCATACCACTCCCATTGACTTGTAGTGGCGTCCTTCATCATTCAGAGATCCTATACATCCTCATTCCCAAMTGTCATGTTTCATGACTACATTCTACCAGAGAGGGATTGAGACTCATTTTCTTATTTTTCCTCATTATTTGAAGATTCCAGGTGAAAACTCAGTGGCTTAGGTTATRTATATTCTGAGTCAATTAGTTTGTCTTGGAGAAAAGGTCAATGTCCCATCCCAGAGGGATATACTAAGGTAATAATAGTCAGTATAAAAGTGTAGAGAACTAGATGTGCATTTCAGTAATATATACTTAGAGAAATTAGGAATTGGACCCCATCCCCAATTGTATAATGTTCACTTAGGATTGAGTTTTTTCCACAGGATCTATAACTAAAAAGGCCCATTGTCTTTACAGGGGGAAAATTGTGAAGTCACCAATGTTTATTATTTTATATTTAATTCCCAAATCAACCACAAAAATTAATTATTTTTACACCTATCTTACATAAAAAGCAATGGATGCTTGGGGAAGTTGAATAATCTGCATGGGGTATTTTGATGCTGGATGTTTTGTCTAGCYTTGGATAAAAAGTGAGACTGCTCTTGCAGAACAATGTGCTCTTGTTCATTTCTTTACGTAAATTGACCCTCCAGAATCTGGGAAGTTACTTTATCCTTTGGGACACTCGCTCCTTCAATAGCATCAGATATTTTTCCCAATTTAAAATTTCATCTTTTCTAATTTTATTTTCACAGTTTCACCCCTATTTTTCTTATTCTCAAAGACATGTGTGCTCAAACTTCTGACAATTGACTCATCCTTGKTATCACAGAGGAAGGACATTCTTATGAGAATCAATTTGAGGCTAATCTGTCCTCTGGCTTTCTGTAGCTAAAAGACACAAAATAAAGGATCTTGACTCCTGGCTCTAAGTATTACTCTTAACCTAGTGTTTTTNTCTAATTCAATGATCCTGTAGTTTTTGTCTTTTAGTATGTTTATATGGTAGATTACATTTACTGATTTATGTATCCTGAACCATCCTTGCATTTCTCAGATAAATGCAATGGTGAATATTTTAGGTGTTCTTGGATTTGGTTTGCAAATTGCAAGTATTTTATTGAGAAAATTTTGCATCTATATTAGGGAAATTGGTCTATAATTTTCTTTTGATGTTTCTTAGTGTGGTTATAGTATTGGGTAATAGTAGCTTTGGAAAACATTAGGAAGTGAACATTTGTATCATATGTGATAATTTAAAAGGTATTAGCACTAATTTTTTGACGGTCTGGTAGAAGTTTGCACTGAATACATCTGGCTTTTGGAGAAAGAGGAATTCTAATTTCTGTTTTGATTTTGCTAGGGATTTGTTGGTCTAAATGGCTTCTTCAGTCTTTAGATTTGATAGGTTGAATATATCTATAAATTATCTACTTCATTTAGGTTTTCTAGTTTGTTGGAATATAGAATTTAAAGTATGATTTTATGATTATTTGAATTTCYTTGGGGTCTATTATTATGTCCTTCTTTTCAACTCTATAATTTCATTAATTTGGATTTTTAATCTCTGTACTTTAGTTAATTTGACTGGGAGTTTATCAGTCTTGTTTGTTTTCTCAAAAGAACTCATTTCATCATTTCCTTGCATTGCTTTTTGTTGTTATTGCTATTTTATTTACTTCAGCTTGAGGTTTATATTTGGCATCTGTTCTTGAAGAATAATCTCTTCATGCTGTTCTAGAGCTTTAACGTTTGTCTCTAAGTTGATAATATGCAACTCTGCTGAAATTTTTATGTAGACACTTAATGATGTGGAGTTTTGACTTAGAATAATCTTTGYGGTTTATTTAAGTTGTATTTTCATCTACACTCAGTTTTTAAAAGCTTTTTGTTTTTTTCTTGATTTTTGTTTTGACCCAGTTTTCAGTCACTAGTGAGTTGTTCAGGTTCCATGACCTGTAAACTCTCTGCTATTTCTGGCATTGTTGATACCATGTTCTACCCTATTATGGTCAGATAGGATGTACGGTATTTCAGTTTCTTTGTATCTATTGAGACTTGCTAGTGTCCTAGTGTGGTCAATTTTGGAGAAATTTTCATAAGCTTCAGAGAGAAAAGTTTAGTTTTTAGTATTTGGGTAGCTATTGGTCTATTTTATTAATGATATTATTTAACTGCAGCATTTCTCTGCTTAGATTTATCTGGATGACTTATCTATTGGTAAGTATAGGGCATTAAAGTTCCCAACTGTCACTGTGTGAGAAACATGTGGTTTCTTCTGTAGTAATGTTTCTTTAAAGAAATAGGGCTCTCTTGTTTTGGTGCATAAATATTTAGAATTGCAGTGTCCTCTTGGTCATTTTTCCTTTGGCAAATATGTAGTGTATTTACCTATCCTGATTAATTTTTGTTTGAAGTCTATTTTGTTAGATATTAAAATAACTGCATCTATTTACTTCTTGGGCCCATTTGCTTAAAATACATTTTAATCCTTTTATCCTGAAGTTGTGTTTATTCTTGATTTTAAGGTATATTTCTTCRATGCAACAGAAAGATGCTTACTGTTTCTCAATCTAATATTTCACTTTGCGATTTGCTTACAAGGGAATTGATGCTGAAAGTATCACCAAGCAGTGTTTACTGATTCCTCTTGGTTGGTTCATAGCGTTTGGATTCTCATCACTCCATTTCACTTACTATAATGATTTATTCTTTGTATTCTTGTGGATGTAGTTAACCTACTCATATTAAAGTTTTTCTTCTAGTGCCTTTTGTAGAGGCTTATTTTTCYGTGTAGGCAAATTTAAATTGCTTAACAGTAGCCTTATTATGATAAGATTTTCATTTGCCATCAATTCTGATTGATAATTTTGCTGGGTATAGTAGTCTTGACTGGCATGTATAGTCTCTCAGAGTTAAAAGAGCATCAATCTAGGCCCTTCTGTCTTTGGGAGTCTNTAGAAAGAACCCAGATATCCTTCAACAGAGGAATGGATACAGAAAATGTGGTACATTTACACAATGGAATACTGCTTAGCTATTAAAAACAACTARTTTATGAAATTCTTAAGCAAATGGATGGAACTAGAAAACATCATCCTGAGTGAGGTAACCCAATCACAGAAGAACACACGTGGTATACATTCACTGATAAGTGGACATTAGCCCAGAAGCCTGGAATACCCAAGCTACAATTCACAAACCAAATGAAGTTCAAGAAGAAGGAAGAACAAAGTATGAATACTCTGGTCCTTATGAGAAAGGGGTACAAAATACCCACAGGAGGAGATACAGTGGCAAAATGAGGAGCAGAGACTGAGGAAGAGGCCATATGGAGACTGCTCACCCCCACCCCAGGATCCATCCCATATACAGTTACAAAACCCAGACACTATTGTGGATGCCAACAGGGGCTTGCTGATAAGAGCCTGACATAGCTGTCACATATGCCAGTACATAACAAATACTGTGGGTGACACTCTCAGCCAACCATTCAACTGAGCACAGGTTCCCCAATTGAGGAGCTAGAGAAAGGATCCAAGGAGCTGAAGAGGTTTGCAGTGACATAGGACAAACAACAATATGAACCACCCAGTAACCCCAGAGCTCCCAGGGACTAAACCAAGAACCAAAGAGTACATCTGGAGGGACCCATGGCTCCAGATGCAGCAGAGGATGGCCTCRTTGGACATCAAAGGGACCTTGGACCTGAGAAGGCTAAATGCCTCAGCATAGGGGAATGCCAGGACAGGGAAGTAGGAGTGGGTGGATTAGTGAGCAGGGGGAGGGGGTATAGGTTAGGGGATTTTCCGGTAGGGGGACCAGGAAAGGGGACAGCATTTGATTGTAAATAAAGAATTTATCTATTTAAAAAAGAAAGAAAGAAAGAGCTGGGTACCTGGGGTCAAACAAAGAGGTGGACTCCCCAGCGAGTGGTTGGGTAGGAGGAAACATTCCTGTAAGAAAAGTTGCTATGTGACTAAGTGTAAACTGTAAGAGGCAAGAAGGAAAACCAGTTCTGCATGATTTACTTAGCTGGACTGGTTCAAATTTCTGGAATCTGACCCAAAGCAAGCTCAAGGCATGATTACACAGAAGTTCCTTTGCAAAAGCACATGCCTGTTGTAAAGTACACAGRAYCTGTTTCATAAGAAGAGGTTCTATTGTCTGAGAAATAATGGTCAGGCAAGGGAGAAAGGCTAAGCATAAGAGGATAGCTCTTTTGCAAAGTACATAAAATGTCTTTTATAAGAATGRGTTGTATTGACTGAGAAGCCATGCTCAGGATTCTGGAAGAATCAGTTTCCTTGAAGAGACAACCTTACATGTTCAATATTTCTGGCTTCTTTGGTGCTTTTCTGTGAGCACTGGGACTTTGTGTCCTTCTACAAAGTGTAGGTTTGAAGAGATCAGAACAGAGGRCAGGAAAGATAGTGAAAATTGCCTACCTGTATCTCAGTATCAYGTGACCACTGGCAGTTTCTGTGGATTGGAAGCTAACACACAGGAATGGAGATGCACTAGAAGGGAAGGCTAAGAMCCTGAGTCCACACTAAGAGTAGAAAAAATTGTGTGAGAAAATAAAAATAATAATTGAGGAAAAGATATTTTTAAATGAAAGAGAAATCATGAACTGTTCAATAATGATTATCTTTTGTGTAACATCATAGTCTAAACACTGGTACCATGCTCAGCTATGAGTTTTGATATCCATATCGAGTAGACAAAATGGCAGGTCCTTTTCTGTTATAAAAGTGAGTCAACACATCCAACGGAACTGTATGAATTAAATGATGGCTTTAGCATAGTATACAAAACTATGTAGAAAAAAATCTGAATAGACAAAGAATTTGCCACAGATGTGAACTAGGGGTTATCAAAAGAGTAACATTTTCAGAATTGTGTGTTATTAAACTATGTGTCCATATAAATATATATGGCTTAATATATATTTATATATTAAATTTTATATGCATATACTACATTTATATATATTTATATATATATGGAGAGAGAGAGAGAAAGAGAGAGAGATGGAACATTACCTAGTGATTAGAGAAAAAAATACAACAGCCTATGAATCCAGTAACAACCTCTGTAATGAAATGTTTTAATATACCTATTGCAGCAGATATCTCAAAACCTAATTCAATGTAATTGCTTGCTACACATATAAGTAATATTATCTGGGCAGACATGAAATTTAACAAGTAATTTAGTATCTAAATTGAAGTCCCAGTCTCTGAGCAGGCTCTCACCACAAAGATCATCTCTGCAGTTTGATTTCTCTTCAAAAGTGTATTTATCTCCTCATTGCACAAAAACAGAAAGATACTGACCTAAGAGCAGTGCAGTGTAAATGCACACAGAGCTACTTCAGAAATATAAAAATGTGCCTAGAATTCTGCTGATTGACATTGATATCAGAGATGTAATTCTACATTTTTAGACATGTTGTGATTAATAATTGCATTTGTTAAGAGGAATTTTTTAGATTATCTCTAAAAGCATTTTTCAAATTCATTATTTTCAATATTCATAAATTTAGCTTATCTTCTATTTAAAAATGATTCTCAGCAGACAATCTAATAATGATGTGGGTCTTTATAAACCCAGCTAGACAAATTAAGATGAATACCTGTTATAATCAGGACAATGAATTATAGTTTGCTATATAGTGAGAACTGTTAAGAATGGAATTCTCTGAAGCTGTATAAGGATTTTTATTATCCTGAGTGATCTAGAAAACACTAATGCACTACTGAACATTTTCATTCTGAACTAGGCAACTGTGATATCTGTCACTGAGGATTCTTCTATGGTATGATTTTTTGGTGGCACACTTCAAACTTTTGTAGGTGTTAATATAACTTAGTGTCACAATATTAGGCTAGGTCTTTTTTATATTCTTGAAGATTTATTTTTGTCCCAGTATGTGTGTGTGTGTATGTATGTATGTATGTATGTATGTATGTATGTATGTATATGTATGTTTGTATATATGTGCATGTAACTGCAAGTGCAAAAGTTGGCAAGAAGTATCAGATACCCCTGGAAGTAACCTGTAAGCCACCCATTCTAAGTGTTGGGAAGGGAACACAAGTGCACTCTAAGAACTATACATATTCTTAACCCTGAGCTATCATCTCTTCAGCCCTTTAAGCACATTCTTATTAAAGCATTTTTACAGGGCTTTATTTTTCCTGCCATTTTACAGGAAAATTCCACTGTACTACATAAARATAAAAAGCACTGGCCTCAGAACGCTCAAACATGACTAAAAGCCTAAGACTAAAGTGGAGGGCTACTATATTCACTGAGTAAGGAGATATTTGAAAACTAATTAGATATAAATCGGGAAAGCAAATGTCACAGGTTATTTGACACAGAGGAATCTGATTTAAAGCAACTCATGAAATATGGGAGTTCTTCTACCTTCTGTAGTCACAACGGGCACAAATAGGAGAAAACCAAACTTCCTAGAGCACACTTAGATATTATTTGAAGAAACATTTGACCTTTAACCTTTATTTGTTATCATGCATATTGTGCTGTAGAAACAGTTACTTTTGTAATTAGTAAAATACAATTAATTATTGTTCAGCTTTAAAATTAAAGCTATTATATTGCAGCATGAAGTAAATTATTTCTATGGGGGAAAAAGTCTTAATTTTCTTGACTTTGTAGCCCAGCCAAAGGTTCTTTTGCCTTTCATTTTCTTTCCAACATCCATGGCTCTAGTGTAGTCACTTTTTTCTTGGTAATCCTGGTCAATCTCATTAAGAATCTCCTGGGAACACAAGTGATCTTTATAGCAAATACATCATGATAAGGTGGGAATTTAGCAGTGTTCTGGAACAAAAGGTAGCAAGGCAGGTTTAAGTTCCAATGGAGGATTCTTTCTWATKTCACTGATAACATCATATATACTTAGCCTCCAAAAACATACCCAGAGATAGTCATTAAACAGTACAGAAATCAAAGCTTGTGTTTGAATTARTTGTMGAACACCCCACAGTTTTGGAATTGGTCATTTCTATTTTGTGACCATGAGTTATGTCCTTTTGATGAAACAAGAGAGCTAGCAGGTAATCACTGGATATTTTTAGAATCCTAGCTCTATGATTTATCTCCTTGTTTGTGTCCTATATTGAGCTCTGTTTGAACTGCATCATTGTACACAGAGGAGCAACCTAGCTGACACAAAACAAAGCAAATGTGTATCTGCTTCTGCAGCARCTTTAGAAGGTGCACTTGAATTTTTTATAAAATGACAATAAATTAATCATAAAGACTGAGTACTTAACAAAGATATCATAAAATGACTCACTCTCTGATTATTGTTAAAATGGTTGAACCTGGGAAAGGGCGACAGAATTTAGTAAAATATTATGCTTATGTACCATGGTATTTATTAAAATA
>BDUI01016416.1:34058-44063 GCA_002335545.1 Apodemus speciosus
ATAAGGACACATGCTCCACTATGTTCATAGCAACCTTATTTATAATAGCCAGAAGCTGGAAAGAACCCAGATGCCCCTCAATGGAGGAATGGATACAGAAAATGTGGTATATTTACACAATGGAATACTATTCAGCAATTAAAAACAGTGAATTCATGAAATTTTTAGGCAAATGTTTGGAACTGGAAAATATCATCCTTAGTGAGTTAATCCAATCACAAAGGAATACACATGGAATGCAGTTGATGATAAGCAGATATTAATTAGCCCAGAAGCTCTGAATACTCAAGACAGTTAACATATTAAATGACTCCCAAGAGGAAGGAAGGAGAGGGCCTTTTTCCTGGAAATGTTTGATGCAACATTGTAAGGGAGTGTCAGGACAGAGAATTGGGAATGGGGTTATTGGGGAATGGGCGGAGGGAAGAGGGCTCATGGGACTTATGGGAGGGGGTGAATCGGGAAAGGGGAAATCATTTGGAATATAAACAAAGAATATAGAAAATAAAAATAAATAAATAAATAGTGACAGTGATTAGTGTTTAGCGTATACAACAAAGAACAAAACAAAATAAAAGCCCTAAACACCAAGAAAACAAACAACTCAACCACAAAAGACAAAGCATTCAAACATATGAACCTATTGGGGGACCATTCTAATTCAAACTACCACAGAGTGGGAGAAAATAAAGAAGCCTTAAAGTAGAGAACATAGTGTTTTGTTGTCATATACCTTGTTTTGTAGTTATATGGTATGAAATTAAAACAATTGAAATACTCATGTTGGAAAGGTTTAAGTGAGAATGAAGTGGGAGAGTAGGTGTTAAAAGTTAATTACAAAAACATTTATGCCTTTTATTGAGTTTGTTATTTGACATACACACACAGAGACACATGTGTGTATGTGTATGCGTGTGTGATATATGTACATATGAGTATGTGTAAGTCTAAACTAATTATTGTAACTCCTATCCTCAAACATAATTCTTTAAAAGAGAGGTTAAGTAAAGGAACTCTGCATGGGTATGGTTATATAATGCATACTCCAGCCATCAGAGGTTCTTTAAATCTCAGTGCTTCCTATGGGTTGTTTGTCCAAGAGCTGACAGGCCTCCAAAACAATATAATTTATTAACAGGACCTCTGCTTGTACACCTGAACTTGATGTTAACACCCCATTACTCAGGACAACAGCCAGATATGTTAACTACAAAACGGAAATCAAGGATAAACTGAGCTAAAATCTCTTTCCTTGCTGACTAGCTTTCATAGTGCTGAGAAGTACATATGCAGGGTACAGATAGAGAAAAGATTTATCAATGATCAGTTTTGAGCTATATTATCAACATATGTACTTACTAGCAAAATATTGAGATGATAATGTTAGGAGTAATCATATATTTTCTAATTGTATTTGAGGCCCACTCCACAGGAGGAAAATCATACCTGAACCTGTAAACTTAATACTTTTTCTAGGGAAGTCATGACTTTCAAGACTACAGTAGCTTTCCTAAGTGGGCATGCTGCCAAACTGCCTTCTAAATATACCCAAGGATCAAGGAGACAAAACCTTGACTGAGATTGCTTAATTGTATGTAACTCCTGCCTGATACCTTAAAAAAAAAAAAAGATGTAAACTTCTCATTAATACAATGATATTGGGTTTGGAGTAAGTGAACTCTGTTAGTTGTCCTTCCCAGTGTCACCATATTGACCAAGTTCCCTCCTCCACAAGACTCTTTAATTGGCATATTGTGACGTTTCTCTACCCTGTTGGAACTATTGGAGCTAGAGTTTTTGTTTTCTCCCCAAAATAATTTGTTACATTACTAATCAAAAGAAATTTAAGCTATGATTCACCAAAAAATGATACACTAGACTCAAATAGTATGTAAATGCAAGGAGTATTTTATTCTGCAGAAGTAAAGCATGCTGGGGTCTCCCATTACCAAGATAGAGACAACCAAGTGAACTTGCAGGCCTGATTTAAAGCATATTAGGGAATTCTAGGGAAGGTGACCTCTATGTTAATTTATTGGGTCCATCTCTTCTGATATATCATTCCCAGGGTTGGAGGGCTGAAAATTTACTGGGGAAGTCTGGAAACTTGCTGAGGAAGTAACTGAGAAGTCTGGAAACTGCTGCTGACCCATTTTCCTTGCCTCAGGAAAGGTGGCAGGGCAGCTTCTGAGGCCTTAACTTGTCTAGAATTGCCCAGTTCTGTGGAAACAGATTTAGACCTAGTCATCTTAAATGCCAATTTGTAGCCTGTTGTGGAATCAGCCTAGCCTTCTCACTAAGTTTAAATGAACATTCATTTATTAATAAATYAATTTGAATCCAACTTTGAGGGACTTTATCATATAAAGGTACCCTCGTGAACTTAATAGATACATATAAATTATATCTCTTAGACAATTTTTGTAAGCAAGAGGTCAGATAGTCATTCTTGCAACATAGACTTACTTAAGGTATATTTGTCCCTATATATTAAAGCTAAGCAGAAGAGGAGACAATTGGTTATCAAATGAAAATTCTAGTTTGTAGGACAATATGGTAGCTTAAAATCCAGCATATTCCAGAAGATCTAGATACAGGTCAAGAATAGTCCAAATTTTCAGTCCAATATTTAGTTGTAGAGGATACACAGTAGTAGGATAATGTCAGCTTTTAGGTTTTAAATTAATTGATACTGTAACAGTCAATAATTTGAGCCACAAATTTTACATGCCTATGAATTATCAAGGAATAGCATAGGATATGATAAGGAAGGAAAACTAGATCAAGTCAATGAAGGATCAATAAGAATAGAGGCTTGATACGAGATAAGTTCCTAAGAATATGGTTCTGATGTAACTTTTAGAACAGAATCTTTTAAAAATAATTTTATTTATTGATGTGTGTGTTGTAATATTTATGTGAGACTGTGTGAGTAGGAGTCATAAGCATGCATGTGGAAGTCAAATGACAAGTTTAAAGAGTAATTTCTCTACCTTAAGTTCTAGATATCAAACTCAGGTCATGAGTCTTGAATAGAAAGCGCTTTACCCACTGAGCCATATCATCTAGGTATCACTTATAAACTTATAAATATTTCTATTAATATATTATTTAATATATTCACTCAAAATTTTTGTTTTTTTCCCAAAACTCTATGAGCCATTACTTGAGGATTTATCATTTCTTTTTTTTTTTTTTAGATAACTTTGAATTTGAATCAAAGAAACCTCTTCCTTTATAAATTTTAGTTCTGATGGTAAGTATTTCTAGTGTAGCTTATAGAAAAGACTTTAGGAGTCTGCTTCTTTGTTTAAGGGAATGTGAAGCAGATACCTAGATACCTAGATTTTCCCATTTTTTCAAATATTTGCAACTTCAGTTTCCACAACTACCATGCATAAACACAGCTGGAGTACAAGGAGGTAATTTGTCTCTAAACATTTTCTCCTCTTTTGAATTTCTTTTTCACATTTTTATGGAAGTAAATTTCTTTTGAAAAACCACAACCTATTGTGCTAGCTTGTGGGACTTATGTGATGATATTTTTATAGAAACAATTCTCTCACATCTCACTCTTAAGTCAATTCTTCCTACTGTGTTTTAGGTTTGTCCTGTATGTTTATAGGAACATGCAAGGGCTCAAAGACTCATATATATATATATATACATATATATATATACATATATATACATACATACATATATTTCTCATTAGACCCAATAAAGCTACATGCGAACATGGGCATTGGTTGATTTAGCCTTTATTAGGAGACATTTGAACACCTTGGAAATTCCCCTGACATCTCCATCCTTCGAGACTAGAGAGAACAAATGCTTCTTATTTTGTTGTAGCTATGGTCAAGTACTCAGAGAATTTCTAAACTAAAAGGTACAGAATTTCTAAGCTAAATGACAATTGAATATGGAAAAAAAAGACAAAGTGCAGAATTTTGTATCAGAGTGGCAAGATAGAAAGGATGATCACTAGCAAATAAAAGTGATCTGACCAAATGTCCAGAAACATAAATAAATAAATTTCCTGATTAAATTCTCTGAAACAAATTAAGATGTGATGGTTAATCACAGTTGCCTACTTCATAAAGTCTGGAATCACCTAGATGAAGACTCTGACCACGGCTAAGGAGAATTATCTTGATTAGGTTAATTAAGATGTGAAGACCTACACAGTGGGGCAACATCATTCTGTGGGCTCAAATCATGGATAAAAGGGCTATCTGTATATAGAGGAGAAAGTAAGCTAAGCACAAGCAAGCATTCATTGCCTTCTTCATCCTTATTCCCAAATGCAATATCATCAGTAGCTTCAAGCTACCATTTCTCCAAGTTCCCCATCACAGTAGACTGATACCTCAAATTTTGAATTGAAATAAATGCTTTCTTCCATAAGTTGACATAGGTTATGACAACAGGAAAAATACCAGAGATCAAAAAATTACAGAAAAAATTAGGCAATCACTGTGGTATACTTAATCCATGGAACTGTTTTGTGACTGGAATGTGGAAGAGTTTGGTGCTTTGAGGGAAGAAAAGGTCCAGCATACCAAAGTGGAGCTGGTGGGTTATTCCTGTGGAGGTTTAGGAGATGAAAATGTTGAAACAAACATGGATATTAGAGGGCAAGCTCATTCCTTCCTTCAGATGAAACAAGGACTCTAACTGGAACTGGTCTGAGGGACATTCATTTAATATTTGTCTGAGAAGATAGCTTCATTCTTCCTAACCTCAAAATCTTAAGTAAGGTTAAGGATAAATGAACTACCTTGTTTGTTAGAGAAAATCTCAAGATAATAGCATTTGAGATGGTAATGGCAAAGCGATAAATAGACCTACATGATTAAAGATAAACTTTCTGTAGTACACTGTGACAGTAAATAATGGATCGTGAAGATGACTGGAAACCACACCTATCAGAGACTCCATTTTGTGAGAATCCAAATAAGTTTGGAAGCATAAAGCCTTTGCTGAAAGGTCTCCCTGTTAATTTAAAGCAGACCTATGGAAGTGCTATCCTAGTGTCTATATTCATATAATTTCAGGAAAGAATAGCCTGGAAATAATTTACCTGTACCGCTGGTTTTACAGACACAAAACATAAAAAACACAAAAACAGCTGAGGCCAGTCAGTGCAAGGCATGTTTGGAGGCTTTGGACTTTTAAAGTGTTAGTACTGCTTATCACTATGGAGACTTTTCATGTTGATCTGTATATCTGTATGAATTTTAGGTGATAAAATGATCATGAGCTTTGTCTTAGGGTTTTTATTGCTATGAAGAGACACAATGACCACAGCAACTCTTAACTGGACAGCATTTAATTGGGGCTGCCTTACAGGTTCAGAGCTTCAGTTCATTATCTCCATGGCAGGAAACATGGCAGCATTCATGCAGACATTTTACTGGAGGTAAGTGAAAGGTTATGACTTAAAGTGAAGTGTCTAGGTGTTAAGTAGATAAGGTGTGGAGCAATGATTATTAACCTCAGTTTTCAACCTGAATGGGATCTGAATCTTCTGAGATATGTGTTTTTGAACATGTCTCTGTGAAATTGTCTGAAATCAATTAATTGTGGTAGGAAGACCTGTTCAATGTGAGTCGCATCACTCTTTGAGCTTGGATCTGCATGGAAAAGAGAAAGTTATCTGAGAACATTCACTGCATTTTTTTCCCGACTGAGAATGTAATGTGAGCAACTGCCTCAAGTTCCTACTGCCTTGAATTCTACACCATGGAAGGCAGGCTATATTTCAATTATGAGCCAGAAATAAATCTTTTCTCCTGCAAGTTGCCTTTATCAGAACATTTCATCAGGTCATCAGAAATGGAGATCAGTGTAAGCCCACGAATCATCTACCTCACAAAAAAAGAGATTTCCAGACACTTGAAAGACCTCACAAAGATCTAATCAAGAGAGGAATATAAACAATTGTGAATAAAGGGCTAATGCTGGTACCTAGTGCAAATCCAAGTGATCCCTCCAGTAAAAGCTAATCATACACTCAGGCTCCATAACTGTGTTCCAAAACTAGCATGCAAAGCATAATGTTGACTATATTTCTGAGTAAAATATGAGACCATAGACCAAGAATACAGCCTCAGGTTGTGCCACATAGCATGAGTCAGTGCAGAAGCAGTAACAAGAATGATTTGTAGTAACAGAACAAAGGAAAGTAACAAGCCAGGCATTCCTAAATTAGTGGGAATACCAGGTAGGCAGGTTCTATCAATGTGGGGAAAACTATGACATAGGTTTTAGATATTATTTGAGGGCATTATTTACTTTGGTTTGTTGATCYTAGCCTATTTTGTTAATATATTCCAGAGGAGTTCCTGATAGGTGAAAGGACATTCATTTATACCCATCAGTAGGCAATGAATGGCAATTAATGCTAATACCAATAACTCATGATAATTTACTTTTGATTTGTAGTATTATAACTCTGCAATCACAAAGTTCCAATAAATCCCTCAATTCTATAATATCCTTACCATATGTGTAGATTTATTTCTTGAAAATTTCAGTTCACAGTATCAAAGATTAACAATATAGAAACTGTAAAGGTGCTAGTAAGTGTGCCATTGTGTCATGACAGCCTGGTTTATATTATTACTACTTGGTACATTTACCTTTCTTTTTTTCTAACTCAGCATTATAAATTGTCTAAAAAAATCAAGCAAACAAGCACCCTTTCCTTTAAATAATGGAGAGACTAACTGTTCCGGTCATCTACTGTAGAAAATAAGTGAAAAGATTTTGATGCCAAGGAATCCTAATCGTTATGTTTCCTTTTTATCAGAACCCAGGATGTCTGATGGTGTTTGTATAAAATCAGCGGGAGGATATAAAATGTGCTAATCTCATTCCTTAACTAAATATGGAATATCGTTTAACAAACAGCAAAATAATGTGTTTTAATGATTTCTTATACAGAGCTACAGACCAAGGTCAGCTGTTAGATAAGTATGTTCTAATATAAAAGATAAGGAAAATATCCCTGAGTGATAACAGTATCTGTGGAGGTTGGATGCTCAGCTTTCAACCTCTTGTCCTATTACTCCTGATTTCTTAGTAAAAAGCTGCTTTGTATATATGAGTTTCCTTTCAGTAGGATTTTAGTTCTCCCCATCTTTTGACAGTGCTGAACCTTCAATAAATTTGAGTCCTTTGATATCAATAATTTCTTTCCTGATAATTGTTTTTTGAGATATAAAGAAACAAATGTTGCTCCGGTAATGCTATTAAAGATTTTAGAAGCCTAGGACATGGCTGCCTTAAAAAGTAGCCTCAGCTACCTGTCCTCAATATAGCATTTTGAGACATAAATAACAGGTAAAAACAAAGAAAAAGATTTATGCCATGTGGCCTCACTAGAAAGAGAAAAATTAAGAGGTCATTTGATTCCCAAGTTCACCTTTGGGAACAAGAATGAGGTTTAGGTTTAAATAGAGGGTAAAATACATATATATTTATACAATTCTGAGTTAAGTGTGATTCTACGTGTCATTGGCTCATCATTATCTTAGCTCCAACCTTTCCTATAGAGTAGCCTGAGAATGTCAGAAATATGTGAAATACTTTCTGAGGAAAGCCTGTCCCTTTCCCAGCAGTAGATTCTTAGAGAATTTACAATTTTTTGACACTATTTTAGCAAAAGCCTGTGAATGGAATGCAGGAGCACAGTCCACTGAGCTGTCTGTTGATCATCACTAGATTTTCAGAATTGTGGAGAGATGCACATATTGTAGACCCAGAACCCAATTAAAATTCATGTTAGACTACCTTTATCTCTTCTATTAGACAGTTCTAACCCATCTCTGTATCTTATCTAATATGTCTTTGACTATCAGATGAAACCTTTTGAAATGTATAAAGTTAGCACAAGAATCCACAGACCTAATCCAAGAATGCCATCAGGCACATAAAGTAGATTTCCACATTTTTCTTTAACAGGTTCATCTTGTATTTTCATGGATATATTTGGAAAGTGTCTGATTTATGAACCTTTTTGCTCTGTTTCTATAAAAACTTAATGAAAGTGCTACCTCATTGGAACACAGAGTTCTACATGGCTACAACCCCCACAGACCTGTATGTCTGAGGTTAGCCACTACCTGGCTAACTAGTATGTGTATAAGGGACTAACAGGCAGAGCATTCTGTTCTGTTTTAACTCAGTCTGGTCTCCACTGCTGACACTGCCTACATGATTCGTCTTTCATCCATCTACCAATTCATCCAACTGGACTACTGCCTACTTATTTGTGTAGTAGACTTGTGGCATGTTTTCTACTCAATTAATGAACCTCTCCTTAACTCTGACCCAGCTGCTTGATTCTGTAGCCATGTCTGCTATATCCCTGTAAAAAGCTTTGTTAACTTCATACCTAACAACTTACAGTGATTTTTCTTGGCATCCATATTGGTTTCCTAATTCTGCCTTTCAATGAGGCCTCTTTGGAAATCCTGAGTTGTTCTGTGACTTCTGTAATTCTTTTGTAGATATTCTGAATTATCTACTTATATACTTAGATAGGTAGATATGTATTTATTGTTTGAAATATAAAGCATTATATGAGAGTTATTATTAAGTAATTAAAATTTAAATAAAATGAGGAAGGTTCTGTTGAGATGGAAAGTGGGTAAAGGGGCTTCCTTCCAAGTATGATGACAAGAATTTAATCCTTAGGACCCACATAGTAGAAGGAGAAAACCAACTATTCTGACATGTACATTGTCGCATGTGTGCATGCCCTGAAAACATAAAACATAAATAAATGCAATGTAAAAAGTTTAAAGACTAAAATATAGTAACTTTTATTTGCCTCAGCTAGCTAGCTGTCAAGGGAAATCTGGACTTCTTGGCAAACTGAACCAAAGAAGCAAATATAGTTTGTGAATTTATTGTTATTCTGACAATGTGGATAGACACAAATTTATGTGACTATGTTTCTAGTGCTTTCAAAAGACAGTAATAACACCAAGAAATTTTCTTATACCAGCAAAGTATCTTAAAATTCAATTAAATTCTGACACTAGAGTTAGAAGAAATTCTCAGGAAACTACCTCTAGTTTTAGGTAATCTCTGAAAGTCAATGTTGTAACCTGTTTCTAAGTAATAAGATGGCTGTAAATGAGAGGTTCCCATGACCTCAATTTCAATTTGTATTGTTTGCTGGAGTGGATCATAGAACTCTGGAAAGCATTTTATTTGCCATTCATTATTCATTATGAGATAATACTCAGGACTAGTTAGATGAAAGAGATGTACCTAGTATGGTTTTGGGAAATGGATACATGTCATACATACCATCTCAGGGCACATGGCCATATTCAGTACTTTGTAAATCTTTCACTTTAATTTTTATTATTTTTAATGAAATATGCATTACATAAGCAAAATTGGTCACATTATTGCACATTGGCCACTCCTAATTAACCAAGTCTTTAGCTTCTTTGTCCTTCCTGAAGGTTGAGTAGCGCTCAAAGTTCTGAGTGTGTAGTTAGAATTTTGATTACCCAGACAACTAGCTTCCATTCTGAGGATCTGAGATGAGTTCCTAGTCAGGCTGAGTGTGGCAGTATGCACCCTTAGTTCCAGGACTTGGAAGGTAGAGTCAGGAGATCCCTTAGAGTTCATGACTAGTCTAGTCTGCTTATGAAACTCCAGACCAGCCAGGCGTATAGTCAAAGTTTGCTTCCAATTAAACAAACAAAATTAGTTTCTAGTCAGTAATCATTCCATAGCATACAAAGGACTCATAGAAATTTAGGAGCAAGAAGGCAGAAAATGGGGACAAAGTCCAAGTATGTGCTTCTAATTTTAAACACACTATCAAAATGGTAAATAAGATATTCTCACCATCTCAAAGTATTCTCCATGACATACTGGTGTGTTATCTGTCATAAGCATGTTCAGAAACATAGATGAACACATTTGTAGCTATCCACATCATTGGAGGCTGAGATAGACATAAAGGAGTCTCTGGGG
>BDUI01016417.1:8969-24547 GCA_002335545.1 Apodemus speciosus
ATTTATAGTCAAGTATCCCAAAAGGACGACCGGAAATATGATGCACAGTGGCGGATCAGTGAGCCTTCCCAGAGGACGAGAAAAAGTTGGAGGAGAGTGGAAATGGCAGAAAGACATCAAAATGAGGAACTASGAATACAGGCAGAGATGCCTGGCATCCCTCCAAGGCAGCCTAAGGGGGGAAGGGTGGGACCAGAGAACAATGTAGCCTTGGCTCCTAAAACAGAAGCCCAGACAAGCCTCAGGAAAAGTGCCAGGCAGAGACAGGCATCCGAGAATTTGCACACTGAATGAATTACTTACACAGACACASAGAGAGAATTCTCAGCCTGCTTCCAATCGTRTTACCTAAGGTCCTTTAAGTCCAGGTCAAACATCTCTCTTTGCCTTGAAGCTCAGGTTAACATTCAGTGCTTATAAAAAATAAAGCCGAGTGCTCCCAGTGAGTGCTCCYAGCCTAGCTCTAGCAGGAAGCCCAGCAAAGCCCCTCCCAAAGACCTCACCTGCAATCGCATCAGACAGCATGACCTTAGGTAAAGGGGGTTAAAGGGAATAGGGGCAAAGAAGCCAGAAGGCAGGAAGCCAAGACCTGTGTCTGATCTAGAGAAACCTAAGCAGCAAGGGAAGAGGCTCTAGAAGAGGGCTTGAGTCTCGGGTCTACCTAATGCAAATTAAATGTCTTCGTATCTGTAATTAAGTGCATGTAAACACTGAAGAGGTCTTAGCAGCTTTCCAGGGACTGCCTGCTCGGCCACCTCAGCACTCCGATTCCTCCTCTACCTCAAGCCTCTGATCTAGTTCCAGGACTACRTGTGAAGTATCAATAGYAAAGAGCRGAGCTGGTCATCTACTTCAGTGTTTCGATTCAAACCGTTTCTATGCCTCTTCTTGCTCTGGGGCCTGTTTTCCACACCCATTTTTTTTCTTCTGAACCATCATCCTAAGGTCCCCTTGTTCTCTCCAGTTCACTCTGCTCCCCAAGGAAAAAAGATGCTGCATGTAATCCCCCAAAAGCGGAGAGGGCRATTCACCATAAGTAACTTATGACACAGCCTRTATCACACACAGCATGTTATCTTTAGGCAGAGCATAGTCTTTGGTCAGTGCTCCTGAGGCTGGTTAGGACCCTCCTGTGCTGGAACTAGCCTCGAGYAGCTGAAGCCTTCTACCATCSCGGTTCCCGGGAGCTCCGGAGGCTTTCTGGGGAGTGTGAGCAGTTCACAGCCTCAAAGCTGCCACCATGTGCAAGCATCGGTCCCCTTGCTTTTTCTATGATTTCAATCTCCCCCAGAAGGGGCAAGCCAAGACTCTTCAGAGCCCCACGACCTGTTCCACTCAAGCTCAAAATCCTGTAATGCACATACAGAAACTGTGGCTTGAGCATCCCATTCGATATCATAAGAGGTTGTACTTAAAATACAAAAAAAAAAAGGAAAAGAAAAGAAAGAAAATGTTCAGCCCAAACCGAATATCCTTATTTTAGCTGGAATCCTGTCAAATGGCCACAGGAGGCTGGTGAGGATCAAAGGTGATAGAGTGAAGCTAGCTAGCCAAATCTCATTGAAAACCGACAAGGTTCCATGAATCAGATCCAATGAAAAGGATTCACCCGTTTTGGAGAGAGGTTTATCTGCGGTTTGAAAAGTCAGATCCAAAGGGCTCYTTACTCCTTCATAAAGGTTAAACTGATGAAGGCGGCGTGCGGGCAGGGGGAGAGCACTAAACGTGCAAACTCCTGAAGATTTACAGGCCACTTAAAAAAATAAAATAAAATAAAATAAAATAAATAAAAAACCTTGTACCGAATAACATCTTCCACATGATTTTTTTTTAAGCTCTTATTTCTAGAAAGTATTTTGTTGCAGGTGATCTTGAATGCACTTGGACACCAAGGAAAAGACACCTGTGCCTAACAGGTCAGTAACACTACCAACGTGCCCCGGGTACCAAGGGAACCAGAGATGCTMTGATTTCTGGATAAAAGATTTTCTGCAGTGCCAGGTAGGAGATCACATGCCCTAAAACGGCCGCAGCTCATTTGGAGTGATGTAAAAGCGCCTTGGATATTAATTTTATTAGAAATTCTAAGAAGCAAGCAACCTCAGATTGCATTCGTTTTAGACTCCAGGCGTCTGGTACTTTCCAGTTTCCTGTGCATCCTCTCGCTCCCCACTAGAAMGGGGTAGGCGAGACGGGCAGCAGCAGCCCATGCATTCCGGGGGGCGAAGGGGGGGTACCGACAGGGCGATTGTAGCCCACCCCACCCCCGCCCCGCGCACACACCCCACCAWGCCCCACGCACAGCTCCATCCCGAACGTCCAATTCGCCCGGGACCGAGAAGCCCCTACCCACGCCCGGCTGGCCAGGCAGAGTCCAGTCCCGCGGTCGCCCTCCCGACTGCGGGCGCCGCGCCCCGTCACGCCCCGCGCCTCCCCGCGCCCGCCGCCCCCCGCGATCGCGGCGTGTCCTCCGCAGCGCCGCGCGCCCTCCGCAGCCGTACAGCCCTCCGCCGCGCGCCCGGGCGCCCGCTCACTCACGCGGGAGGCAGCGGCGGCGTCTCCATTGTGGCTCCTCGCGGGCTTCAGAACGCAGGCACCGACTGCCGCCGCCAGCACCATACCAGCCGCGGACGCCGGCACTGTCCGCCCGCCCAGCCGCGTTCCATCCGCCCCGAGGGGGCGCAGCGCTCCTCACCGCGCGCCACCACCTGCGGCGGCGGCCCCCGCGGCCATGGCCCGTCGGCCCCGCGCGCTCGTGTGCCTGGCGCGGCTCCCGCGCTCTCCCGAGTGCGGGGCGGCGGCGGCGGCGGCGGCGGCGGCGGCGGGACAGGCGGGCGGGCGGACGGGCGAGCGAGCGCGCTGCTCGGCCACTTCCGGGTTCTCCCGGCCGGCGCCGGCGCCGTGACGGGCGGGCGCTGCGGCCTCCCGCGGCGGAGGGACCCCTCCCTCGGCGCCGCCCCTTCCTCCGCGGCGTGTGGAGGAGGCGGCCGGCGGGCGGGCGAGCGAGCGAGCGAGCGCGCGGGAGGGGGTGCAGGGAGGGAGGGGGGACCCGGGACCGAGGCTGGGGGTAGGAGGCGGGGAGGGTTCTCGMCGAAGGGGTGCTCTCCTGTGCAAGGCTTGCTCTGATTCACCGCTGTGTTCACATCCTTCTTTTGGCGTCGGGGTGCCTTCCCCACCCCCGCGGGGGTGCGGGGGAGGGCAGAGCATTAACTGCCTTTCCAAAGGGGGAAACCGAGGCAAGAAGAGAGAGATCGGCCTGACCAATGTCCCAAGCCCGAAGCTAGCGGGCATCTTTCCTGGCTGTTCGTAATCTGGTCCTTAGACAACTGACAGGAGCACCTGCTAGGCTGAGCTTGGGGACGTGACTGAGCAAACGTGGGTCGATTAGCTTAGCAAGCTGCCCATCTGGACGTGATAAGAGAAACAATGAGCCCAGGATGTCCACGGAGAAGAAGAATAAATTGCGGTGAGATAGGGTGTGCTGTACGATGAGACATGGTCAAGAAGGCCTCTTGGGGTATCAGTTAAACAAAGATGAATTAACATGAACCTTGACTAACTCAAGGGGTGGGTGAATGCCCAGGGCTAAGGCAAAATCAGTGAAGATCCCTGTCAGCAAGATGCCTGTCATGTTGAGAAAAGGGTTCCGGATTCTCCACCAATGCCTGCTAACGGAAGAAACACCTGGAAACTCAAGAGCTGGGAATTCTCCAGCTCCACTCCAGATTCACAGTCTAGGCACCCTCCAGATAGAGCCAGGGTTCCCGGCTTGAGGGAGTGCTCCAGATGGTGCTGGTGCCCACTAAGGTCTGAGACTCTCTACTGTAACTGAGGCAGTGAGAGACCATTACTGGCCCAATGGTTACTGTTAGTTGTGTAAGTGAGACACTCGGGGAGGGGAGGAAGCAGGCAAGGTTAGCCTAGCTAGGATGCAAAAGAAAGATGGCTGGACTGGATGGAGTCAGAGGGATTGATTCTAGATGATAAAGCGCCCAGTAAGAATTCCTGATGGCTTAGACTTCGGAAAAAGTAGCGTCTGGGGTGCACTTAAATCTGGAGGTTGACTCGTGTAGGCGGTATGGACAGTCACGAGACTAGTTTAAATAAGCCCTGTAATGTAGCTACACAAAAGACCTAGATGTGATCCCTGGGGCACTCCAACATTAAGAAACTAAAATGAGGGTTGAGATGCATCTCATGGACGGAGTGCTTGCCTGGGGGAGCACAAGCTTCCATCCCTAGCACTGCCAGTAAGTGCATAAATAAAATAAATAAAAAGTGGTGGCTGGTGTCTATAATCCCAGCACTCTGGAGGCCAAGAAAGGATGCTCGCTGGTGACCTGTTTTAATGAAAGAAAATATGCCTCGCGGTGAGCTAATGTCTCTGCATCGGGAGGCCATTACTGATTTGCTATACAGAGGGCCTGCATGATGACTTATTTCCTTGGTATTAGTGACGGATCTGTCTGAGACATAAGAAAAGTTTCTGCTYTATAAGGTAAAAATGGAATGAAAAGGGTGCGCCTCACACCAAATGTGGGTGTGAGACACATTTGGGCTCACTAGCGAAAGGTAAGCTTGGTACAGAGTGAGTTCGGAAACTGCCCTAGCAACCGAGGGAGACTTGTCTCATAAATTAGTTAGGGAGCTGTAGCCCAATGATAGTGCCTGGCATGTACAAAGCTTTGGGTTCAATCTCAGCACTGAAAAGCAATGATGATGATGATGATGATGATGATGATGATGATGATGATGATGATGATGATGATGATGATGATAACAATAATTTCTAAAGGGCGTGTCAATGTGCTAAGCACGTACTTTCAGTGACAGCCCCCATTGTATCTTCCTCTGGGACACCACCTTTGTCCATCACAATTTTCTGCTAATATTCTAAATGTCTAACTCTTCTGTCACCACTCCATTTGTAGGTTTCAGAAGTAAACCCAGAAGGGTGTTCATTTTTATTTATTTCCCCATTATGATGTCCACACATGCATGCAGGTGCCCAGAGAGGTCAGAAAAGTAGGTTGGATTACCCAGAGCTGGGATTACAAGTATTGTGTTCGCCACCCAATGTGGATGCTAAGAACCAAACCCCAGCTTCCTATAAGAATAGCAAACATTCTTAATGGTTGAGCTGTGTTTCCAGATCCCTGATTTTTCTTCAAGAATCYKCCCTCACACACACCAAGGGATGAATCCGTACAAAACCGCATCCATTTCTTATACTTGTAAAATAAAACAGTCCGTAAGACACTAGAATCTAAAATTAATGTGACATCGCCAGAATGGATCGCTTGCGGAAAAAGAAGATAGCACAGGCAGGTAAGCACGTACCAGTGTCAGGAATTACTTCACTGAATTGAAATCAGATGTTTCAGTTGAGTTAGTGGCAGGCAGTGGCAGGGCAAGGATCTCGGGGCTGAGAAAGCCACTGTGAGGAAAAGGCTCCACTCCCAYGTAGAACATCAAACAGATCATGTATTGGAAACCCCCTYCACCGCAAAGAAAGTGCAAGAAAGAAAAAAAATCACTCCTTCAAACACATAAGCTGGGGACTGGGAAGACAGCTCGATTGGTGGAGTATTTTCCTAACAGGTAGAAAACCTTGGTCCCAGGACCTCATGAAGCGGGGCCTGGGGACACACAYCTATAATCCCAGAACTTTGAAGGAAGAGGTAGGGTGATCAGGAGTTCAGGGTCACCCTCAGCTATAATTTGCGTTCAAGCATAGCCTGGACTATGTGAGACTCTGTCTTCAAAAGACATCCAGGTGGATGGCGCCACAGGCCCCACCGTTCAGGAGTCCGAAGCACAAGGGTCATTTGCCTTGTAAAGTGCAGGGACAGCTTGGGCAGCAGAAAAGACAAGTTTTATTTCTCCAAATTAAAGACAAATAGGCGCTAAAGAAAATGGAAATCTTTTGAAAGGTCTTAGTTTCTATCCTACAGTTAGCTAAAGTGCATTACTTTAAATAGCTGCGCTATTTTTTTTTCCTTTTCTTTTTGAGACAGAGATTCACTAAGCTCGATACAACTCTGGAACTCCACAGGTAGAGTGTCCTGGCCTTGAACTCTCAGATCTGCCTGCCCCCTCCTCTCCAAGAGCTGGCTGGGATTGAAGATGTATACAACCAAGTACAGGTGCACTAATTTTAAGCTGGAATTTTTGCTTGGATGCCTACGGGTTGGGGGCACGGGTTGGGTGCTCACTGTACATGGAATCTTAGGAGGCACTTCAAAACATTCTCACGAGTCTCTGTTGTTCAGCAAGGGAATCTGACAATACGTGAAGGTATTTGTGGTAAACCTTACCATGTCAGATGGCGTTATGTGATTCTTCTGCTCCAGACTAATAGAAAAGCCCTCATTTCCTGATGTCCTTTGTACCTAGGAGTTCAGTTCACTCTACAAATGCTTATTTCCTTTTTCTTTTTTGTCTCGAGGATACCCACTGCACCTCCAGCACGCCACACCTGCACATTACCCTGTGTCCAAAGTTCCCAGAGAAATGAAAGAAAATCATTTGCTGTGAAGTTTAATTGAAAAAATCTGTTTGAATTGGTCCAGGAAAGTATCCCAAAAAAAGGTTTCATGCTAATGTATATCAGGTAAGCATTTTCTGTGGCTTTTTAAAAGAAATTGACTTAATCTATTTTTACTTATATATATTTCTATAGTATCTATTTATATAGTCTGGTGATGTAATGCCTCATTATAGAATTATCTAGAACTAAACAGCTTTCTACACAGTCAGCAGTGCTAGAGGAAGGAAAAAGCAAGACCAAACTCTTGATAAATTCTGGGCAGTACCATTTGCTTGTGACCATTCATCTCAGATCACACACGTGTGTGCACACATACAGGAGTGCCCACCCACAGCTTCTGGTTGCCCCTACAGTGGGATGTGAGGACAGACCCCAAGCAGGTTCTGAATCAATTTGATGAGACTTTCTAATTCTTCCCATTCTTTCTTTTCCTTGTTAGCATTAATACACATCTCTCCTCTAGTCCTCAATGTCTACAGACTGCCATGTTCTCCTATTCCAGTGATCGTTGGCAAAGATGTGGCACACACACACACACACACACACACATACACACACACACACACACACACACACACACACACACACACACACACACTGATTTATTGATACACTGCGACAGGGTCTCAGTGTAGCCCAGATTAGCTTCAACCTCATTATGTAGCCAAGAAAGAGGTTGAATTTCTAATTCTGCTACTTCTGCTGCCCGAGTGTTGGGATTACAGGTGTGTGCCACTGTCTTAGTTAAGGTTTCTATTGCTGTGAAGACACCATGACCGAGGCAACTTATAAAGACAAACATTTAATTAGGGCTGGATTACAGTTTCAGAGGTTCAGTCCATTTTCATCCTGGCAGGAAGCGTGGTAGCTTGGGCACTAGGAGACCTCAAAGCCTGTCTGCACAATGTCATGCCTACATACTTATTCCAACAAGACCATACTTCCTAACAGTGCCAATTCCCGTCGGCTGAACACATTCAGACCACCACAACCACCACACCCAGTTTCCATGGCTTGTCAAACCCAAGTTTTCTAAGTAAGCAGTCTACCAACTAAGCCATATTCCTAGAACCATATTGGTATCATTGTAGCTAAATGAATCTCAATTTCCTCTTCTGTTTACACCAGGATACATTCTAATGACTTCTATATTATTTAAATCACATTATAGGCAGGAATTATAAAGTTGAAATGTTGTTTTCATTAACAGCTGTTTTACTCTACAACCCGATGAAAAGAACACTGTACTTTGCTTGCTAAGAAGCCATGTTGAACTTAGTGGGTGGAACATACTCTTTTTGAACCACAAACCTTTTGAGCGTGAATCTGTTGAAGTTTCTGCTGCTTCTTCAAATTGTTCATATGTTAATGTAAAAAGATATGTTGGTATTTCCACAGAAATCCCAAAATGTGAGTTTGGCCCAAGTCTTAGAATTCTCTTTGCACATAAGGATCCTTTGCCAAGAAATCCTCAGTTCTCAGTCTGGTGCTGGTGAACTCTGAAGAAGTATGCCAGATACAGAAGGTAAGTTGTTAGTCAATCCCTGAAGCATCTGTATTTCTTCGTTTTCCTTGTTGGGCTCTCAGTAATGGTCCAATAGGAGAAGAATTGACTCCGAGTTGCATATATACAAGAACTATTCCTCACTGAACTAAAAACCAACATGAGCTGCCATTTTGAAGTCTTTGTTAAGAACCAACTAAAATTAAATCATAAAGACAATATTTCTAGCCATGTTTTCTGAGGCACACTGATTCAAGCCATTCTTATTTCTATTATGCTTAGAGATACTGACTTTTTTTTATGCCAGACGGGAAAATACTGGACACTCTATTTTAAGTTGTAACTACTGCCCCCTCAACATACCTCCTACACTTCCTAAGTGCCTATTCTAGTTTATTAAATTCAACCAACTGTTTGCATAACTTATTTTATTTACTGTCTATGCTTTCCTTTGGAATACAAGCCACATGAAGGCATAGATTTTAGTCTATTTAATGACAATCATATCCCTAGGGTCTAGCAGCATATCAAGCATGCATTACAAATTCAACAGATGTTATTGAATGAATGAGTTAATACTAAAACATCTACCTCTTTTTGTATATATTCCAACTCAGACTCATGCAATGTACTTTTTAAGTACATCGAAGTGGTTCCTTTTATTTGTTGCTTTACTCTTGGAAGTGCATACACAATGCTTCCCACAAATAATAAAGGTATGGAGAAATATTCCATGCCTTTCCATCAACCAACCATTTAAGATGCCTTCTTCAGTGATCATACTATGACCACAGAGTAGACTGAGGTAGTCATTCGGTCTGACAAGAAGGTTAGGGCAAAGAATCTACCTTTAACACATTGTAATCAACAACAGACACATATACAAAATAAATCCAATATGTTAAATAAGTAGATAAAAGGATACGTAGCTCAGTGGGGGAAAGTGCTTGCTGTGCAAGGGTGGGGACATGAGATCAGATCCTTAGAACCCACAAAAAGCAGGACAGGACACAAAGGAGCATCTATAATCCAAGTGTACCTACAAATAGATGGAAGGTGGAGACAGGAGAGTCACTGGAATCTCAAAGAGCAGCTAGCCTTGATATATGCAGGTGAAACAGCAAGAGACCCCATCTCAAACAAGGTGGAAGATGGTGACTGACCACCAAGATCATCCTCTGACCTGTAYACATGTATGTAGCATGTACTTGCTCATGATCATAATAATACAGTAGTGAAGTAGAAGTTTCTGGTTTTGTCATGTGATGCAGACTCACGTGATGTTTTGCTGACGCAAGATCCATGGGAGGACACATGATATTTGGAGAGAGTATAAGTGGAATCCAATGGACAGTGATGGGGTGCTCGCATAGCAAGCTGTGTAACTCTTCCTTGGTCTTGAGTCTTCACTGATCTTCACTTCATTGAGAGAGGCACAGCAGAGAACTCCAAGTTTTCCAGCTGGTACTGCCCCCTCCCACTGACTTGCGCTGATTCAGTGGAGACCTGGAGTTTTCTGCTGGATCATGCTACCATTGCTGATTCGTGTTTGGTGACACTTTTGAACTGGACTGTTGGTATCCTGACACTACTGAACTGGACTGCTGGTATATTGACAGAGACTGGAATCACCCCAAAGAACTACTTCTAAAGAGGTCCRCATCCCCCTGCCCTGCCCTGCCCTATTTGCCATCTTTCCTCCCCTACCTTTAGATGGTGGGCTGGAAGGGGGCTCGAAGCATTTCTGAGTCCTTATTAAAGCATATTTTGAAAAACTCTAAGCTTGCACACACATAAACATAAACAAAGAGACATAGTTTAAAAAAAGAAAAGAATACAAGATATCAAAATCTTTGGGAACTATTGTGTTGAATATCTATGAAGTGGGAAAAGAAAGTATGTTTAGTCACTAGAAAGAAGATCTTTGGACACATGATCCCAGGGATGCAGCATGGAGACATAAGGCTGAAGTGTTAATGTTCAGGGATCTTGAATGAATCGCAGACTTTCTATAGAGCAAGTGGGTAATTCTTGAATGATTGTGTCAGTGTGTGTGTATGCAGGCATGCAGGCGTGGGTTTGTCCACGTACTGGGATAAGACGGAAACCTGGTTGTACAAATAGGAAAAATTGGAAATGAGATTTGTTTTTTTTAAAAAAAAAATTACACAAATTCCTGACATATCGAAAGCTTGAAGTGCATGTTCTGCAGGAAAGGAGACGCCACAGGACAAAGATGGCACACACCTGAATCAATCAATGATTTGTTATATGAAACAAGGAAGGTAAAATAGGCAAAAGATGAACACACTGAGCATGAAAAGTGGATGATTCCACTTACAAAACTAAGAAAGCCACATGGGGTGCGTGGTAGTCACAGCGGATGTCTTTTAGCCCTGTGGTGGTTTGGATAAGAATGGCCCCCAAAGACTCATATACTAGAGTACTTAGTTGGTGGCATTATTTGTTGGAGGTGGTGGGGCCTTGCTTGAGAAAGCCTGTTACTAAGGGTGTTGTCTGAAGTTTCTGGGCCCACGCCAGGCCCGAGGCTCTCTCTGCTCTCTGTTGCCTGAGRGTCATGATATACAACTCTCACCTCCAACACAATGCCGGCCCGCATGCACCACGCTTCCCGCCATGCCGATCGTGGACCAAACCTCTGCAACTGTAGGCAAGCCCCAATTAAATAAGAGTTTATAAATGTCCTTTATAAGAGTTGCGATAGCCATGGTGTCTTTCCGCAGCAATAGAACACTGACTAAGACAAGACCTAAGGGTTTTTAATCATAGCAAGATGGTCCAATGAAATAACCAGAAGAAGAAAGACTCGTGATACAAAGACACAATAACCATAGTAACCAGTTATTAGCCCCTGCGGAAAGTGATAATGTAACTTTCTGCTGTGAGCTACTTTGTTACCGGCTGAAACCACCTCTCCAGCCTGTTTTCTACATTCTTTTTTCTGCATGAATTGATRCCATAACATTTCTTTAATTGCTCATTTTTAAAATTTAAGTAAATAACTCATGAGTATATTCTTACAGTAGAAATTCAAACCACGGCTTGGAGAGCTCCTCTCCAAGCTTTTCATCAAATGTGGCATGTGTCGATCATACTCCCTGAGTCTTTTCCTGAGTTTTTCTATGCAGTTGCATCATAGGAGTTACCTAAAGATCTACCTGGGTTTGCATTTGCTTGTCTCTGGTAAATGAGATCAGGCTGTATGCTACCATCAGYCATTAGCAGCTGCTAAGGAAACTTTACTGCCAATTTGCTGTAGCTGCAGGGAACCCAGGCAGGGAAAGCTTGGCTGCCAATTACCAGTRCGTCTAGGATTTAWGCTTGAGAAAAGATGATGCGCATGAGATAGTAGGCTAAAGCATCGGGTTGAATAGTGTGCTGCCAGGTGACAGTGCCCCATCACGCCTGTACACCTGGGTACCACAGAACATTCCAGCCCCTCCCACAACACATGCGCATTCTCTCAGAAATCTCTCCGTTGTTTTCATCATTAACTGTGTGGATACATGTGTATGCACACGCATGTGTGAGTGCAGGTGCCCTCATAGGGCACACAGGAAGAGGTTAGATGACAGCCTTAGGTACCAATCCTCAGATTTGTCTTCCATATCGTTTAAGAGAAGAACTCTTCATGGTCATCACTGCACATGCCAAGCTAGTTGGTGATCGGGCTTCCAGGGGTTCTCCTGTCTCTACTCCTATCCCTATTGACATAAGAGTGCTAGAGTTACACGTGTGTGCTACTGTGGTGACTTTATGTGCGTTCTAGGGATCCAACTCCCCTTCTTGGGCTTCTTTGACAAGAATGGCCCCACATGGGTGCCAGAGATCAAGCGCAGGCTTGGCATCAGGTGCCTTTGCCCACTGAACCATCTTCCCGGGCCCAGAACTCTTGTTTATTTTTTTTGAGACAGGGTCTTGTTCTGTGGCCTAGGCTGGCATTGAATGCCAAGGCAAACCTGCCTCGGCTTCCCAGGAGCTAGGGTTACAAATGTACGACACCGTGCCTAGCTTGGAAATAGTACTTTTATGAGTTTTTAAAGGTTTATTCTTATTATTTTTCATTAGGAACATGTCTGCATGTGGGCATGTGCGCAGGAGTGTAGGGACCCTTGGGGGATAGAGGCATCGGATCCCCTGGAGCTGGAGATAACTCCTCCTCCAGCCTGTGCTCTTTCTTTCCATGACAGTTTTCATTCCCCTTGCCTTGGAGAGGAGACCTTGAGTTGGGGGTGGGGGTGTGGCAGACATGAGGTATCTGGATATCTTACTGGTCAAATGGTGCCAAAATTGTATTATTTTTGTGTTTTAGTTCCTCGGCAAGCTTCCCAAAGCCATAGTAATGACATGCTTACTTATAATAATGATGTACTTTAAAGCATGCTTAAATATTGCAGCAGCATGCGTCTTACTTAGCGCAATCCATTTTTACACTTCTAACCGTGAGAAGCTATATGTATTCATAATTATGGTTTATTTGAATGTGCAGTATTTTTAGAACAGTAAAGTACCATATTTTGGGGGGGCGGAATGAAAATAATTTATGTATTTTTAAATGAACTAAGCTTTTTAATGTTCGGTGTCTAGGATAATTTTAAGACTCATTGGTTGTTTTTTTTTTATTATAAGCCGTGAATAAAAATATCTTTATACAATGAGCCTTATTTGCAATATCTATGTCACGTGTCCACCGCTAGCTATTTTTGTCATTGTTCTGGATAAATTATCTTTGAGAGATTTTTTTTTCTTTTATTCTGAATTGATGCCAAGTTTTTTCACATTTATTTGTTTGTATGTTCACACAGGCCTGTGCCACAGCATGCATGTAGAGGTCAGAAGACAGCCTGTGGGAGTTGATTCTCTCCTTCCGCAATGTGGACTATGAGAACAGAGTTCAGGTTGTCAGACTTGGCCACAGCACCTTCCCCTGCTGAGGCATCTTCATGACTGTCAAACATTTTTTTTTTAAAGTGGAAGAAGTATCTTTGCACGAAAAAACATTTGTTTCACCATAACTAATTAATTCACATAATTAAATTCACCTTGTGAGAAAACTTTCTGAAATGCACTCAAAGACTCATCTGGTTCATTCACCTAATTTTACACGGGCGGTTGACCTTTCAGAAAGATATCCAGAGGGCAGGCACCATGGTTTGTGAGCAAAGGCACCTGACACTAAGCCCGATGACCTGAGTTGGTCCCCACGACCCACATGGCAAGACGGAGAGAACTGATTCCTATAAACCGTCTTCTGGCCTGTGTGCATGCCTGGTGCCACGTGTGCGTGGTCACATGCACACATACACAATAATGAACTTTTAAAAATTCAGAAAGGACGTCTGGGAGCCAAGCAGAATAACACAAGCCTCTCACCTGAACATAGGAGGGACGGCAGCAGGGTTCCAAGTTCTGCTCTCAGCTATGCAGACCAGGCTGGACCCGGCCGGCCCACAAGTAACCCTGCCACAAAAAAAGAAAAAAAAAATTACATGTAGCGAATATTCTGGATTCTGAACGTCCTCTAGTAACTCCCAGCCCTATCTCACAGTCTTCTTTGAAGATATAGCACGTAGCCCTCTTGTTTGCAATGGAGGCAGATTCGAAAAGCATCTAACCTGCCAGGAACAGCCTGCCCACCCCAAGGAAATTTTAGGTATATATCTAAAATTACAGAGGGATATGATTCATGTGCAAAAAAAATTTTTTTAAAGAGGTTAATTTGGGGTGGGATTATCTCAGCAACACTTTCTGCAAGAGATATAATTGGGTCTGTACTTTGGATGACATAGACAACTCAGATTCATAAGGAAGAAAAGAGCCACGTTCATTGAGAGAAGGTAAAACAAAAGTCCAAACAAACATGAGGGTTGCCAGGGACAGAGGGTCTGTCCTAGCTTAAGGCAGAGGAAGAAAATGAGGTTGGACAACGAAGGCCATGCGTTTTCTCAGGGCAACAGCCAAGGCGTTTACATAATGGAATTAATTATGTGTGAGGTCCTTAGTAAGAACAGTGCAGCTGAGGTGAACTACTTAGGATTGAGGACATTTATCCTTTTAATAACTGTTTTGAGGGTTTTTATATATAAGAATGTTTTACCTGCATGTATGTCTATGCGCCATGCATGCGTAGGGCCCATGTAGGCCCAAACAGGGAGAGAGAGCTGTGAGCCACTGTGTGGGTGCTAGGAATCTAACCCAGGTCCTCTGAAAGAGCAGTCAGTGCTCTCAACCACTGAGTCACCTCTCTGGGCCAAGAGATTTAGTTTTTTAGATATTGATCTAAGAGCATCAAGTATGATAGGCAAGACCTTACCACTGGGTTCCTCCCTCCTCCATCCAGGGACTTGGGGGATTTTAAGAGGAAAGGGATTGATGAAATGACCATTACCCGTGTACCAAGTGACTTTAAAAAGAGGCGAACCTTGCAACACGCCAATTCCACTCCTATGAATTTGCTCTAGAGAATTAATTATAGATACACTTAAGTCAGCTTCCAAAAAATGTTAATAGAACATATTTACATAATAATAAATTGAAGGTACAAATTGGCCATTAGGTGATGGGATTCATATTATTGTAATGGTGCCACATAATGGACTACTATGGGCCATTACATTGACAAAGTGTAATGATATTTAATGTTACAAAAGATGGCATCATATTCTGAGATTTATTTGTATGTGAGTGTATGTGTGAGAGAGGGGGAGAGAGGGAGAGGGAGAGGGAGAGGGAGAGGGAGAGGGAGAGGGAGAGAGGGAGATGTGTGCAGATGCCTTCAGACACCAGAAAGGGTGTCTGGTTCCTTGAAGGCTGAAGTTACAGGCAGTTTTTATTGCTCTAGTATGTGTCCTGGGATCCAAACGAGGGTCTTTTAGAAGAGCAGCAAGTGTTCTTAATTGCCAGAGCATTGTTTAAAGACAAATTAAGTTACAAAACACTGTATGTTGCTTGATACTGTATATGTAACAAAAGAAAAACAACATCAATACGTGTATGTGGCAAATTGAAAAACTCTGACACAGTTTGGTTGTAAGGAAAATGTGAAGCTTTTGGCTTCTGTTTTCCTTTCAGATATTGGTGTGATCTTATCCTACTGTAATATAAAATATTGAGGAGGACCGTGACTCATTAAAATGACAACCTCTTCATCCTATTAAAACTCTAGTTATGGCATGGTGGCACACACCTGGAATCCCAGCACTCGAGAGGCTGAGGAAGACAGACTGTGACCCTGAGGTTAGCTTTGACTACCTAGGGAGACGTTCTCAACAAGAACAACAGCCAAACACACCAAAACAGAAAGCGTGGCTAATTCTGCGGCTCAGCTGCTGAAGTGCCTCCCAAGCATGCATATGAGTTGCATCCATGGTACCCATGGAAACGGCTGGTATGGTGGTGCTGGGGAGGCGGAGACAGGACAATCCCTGGAACCTGCTGCAGCCAGGTCAAGAGAAGCTAAAAACAGAAGTGTGTGTGTGTGTGTGTGTGTGTGTGTGTGTGTGT
>BDUI01016418.1:20788-31874 GCA_002335545.1 Apodemus speciosus
GACCCCTGGGTGATGAAAAGTGTTTTGGGGACATGGAAGAGATCCACGGGTAAGGGAAGGTATCCCAAGGCACAGAGAAAGGCTCCCAGAAGCGGGGAAGTGTCCTGACAGCAAGGAAGGGGTCCCAGGAGCACAGAAGGAGTTCTAGGAGCAAGGAAGGGTTCTTGCAGCCCAGAAGGACCCTGGGGGCAGGGAACAGGTCCTAGGAGTAGAGAATGGGTCTTAGAGTTGGGAAAGAGGCCTTTGGAATAAGGACGGGTCCTAGAAGTAGGGAAAAGGTCCCAGGATGAGGAAGGAAAGGAGTCCTAGGAGCAAAGAACTGGGGTCCCAACAACAGAAAAAGATGGCCCAGGAGTAGGGAAAGAGTCCAGGAGGCGTCCCAGGGGCAGGTAGGGCCTGGAGACTCCTGGACACTCCTGGACAGACTATCATCTGTTCATCTTGTAATACACAAGAAATAGTGAGACCCTGCTCTTTACTATTCTGGACAAGACAGTATTTGTTAATCATATTTGAAAATTAAATYGAAAGGACAGAAAATTACTGTGTYCACCSCTAAACAGGAGACCTTAAAGTCCATTGGTTAGAAGATAAGCTTCACTGTAAAGAATTTCATCCAGTCAGAGCCAGAAGGATACCATTATATCCTTCCTTCACCATACATCCCTTCTTGGTTTCGAGGGAGCTAATCTAAACCCTGTGTTCTCTAAAGGCCCTATATGTGTACACACCAAACAGAGCAGTCATTTGAAGGGGTGGTCCTGAGAAAACCAACTTGGGTTGAAGTATATGCCATCAGCCTCTTTTGGTCTCCAGGGAGTGATCTCAACTTTGCGTGGAACCATTTAAAAAAAAAAACAAACAAGCAAGCAAGCAAACAAACACAAAACAGTGGACTCCCCAGAAGAGAGAACCGGTTCCTCGTGGCTCTGTGCACAGTCCTCAAATCCCCTCCTCCTCCTCTTTCTCCTCATTCCCTAGCCCCGCCCCCATGTCCACACAGCAGGGGTCACTGTGTACCATCAGAGGAGAAACCCAGAGTAGTAGCACTAGGCAGGTTCCTCTGGTCCTGGCCCTGTCTCTGAGGGAATGGATGAAACTTAACATCTTTAACCTTCTTCCTCTTCCTTACAAAGAGAAGGAACAGCAAAAGAAATCTGGCAGAGATTAGGCAAAGGCGAGGATAGCTGAAGAGAGACCTTGTAGCCAAAATGGGCCAGTTGACCATAATGGCACACTAAAGACTCCTCCTCCTCAGCTGTACCTCAATATACTCTGACCTCTGAGACATCAATATGACCCTGTCACATTACTGCCACATGCTCCTTGCAGGGACCAATCCCTTGGCTGAGGGCCCTAGGTCTCATAATCATGCAGAGTAAAGACAAGAGAGTCCCCAGGGCCAGCCCTGCCAGCGCTCTTAGCTGTTGAGTTCATGAGTCATGGCTCCTGAGGCAGGAGAATCAATGTTTGGGGAGTAAGCTGCATTTCTCAGAAGACTCTGCTGGGTTCATTTTTATTTGTGTCTCCAAAGACTTCATTTTTAAAACACCCTTCTGTCTAAACAAAAGCTCCAAGCCCCCAATAACATCACCAAAGTTCCCCTTTAGTCTAACCATCTGAACATGAGAGCGGACGTTTGCGAGAACTCGTGGACCAGCCTGTGTTGGCTACCTGGTCGTTCAGAGTGGAGGAAGATGAACTGATGTCCCTGGGACAGCACAAAGTCATGGCCGGCTCACAGCTAAGACATGGATGCAGCCRTCCAGACCCTTCTTTAGGCTCGCCACCATGCCAACCCGTGTTTTCACACTGTCCACGTGAGAACGACTGCCCCGGTTTTCATTCTTGTGCCAAGAGGACCTCAGAAGTCTCAACCAGAAAGCAATGCAAAAATTCCAGCAAGTGTTTCCAGAGGATGGTGTGGAAATGCTCACAGCCCTTACAAGACCGAAGTGAGAGGCTCTGCCCCAACTCAGCTGCTGAAGTCCCAGTGAAATGAGTTCTAATAGGCAAGGTAAATTATTTTTCTTCTGCTAAAGCACATTTTTTCCTCATTTTGACATGTTCAGTAGAATAAAAAGAGGGGACTTGGAGGGCCCAGACCCAGGGAGAATGGAGACATGCTTAGACCTTTAATGGAGGCTCATTTTGGTGATGTACTCAGAGGTCCCATGGGCCCCGAGAATTAAACGCTGTCACTCAGGTCCGAAAGCAGAGTTGTCCGGTTTGCAGACACTTGTCATAATTAAGCTAATGGCTCTGAAAATGTGCCTTGATATTAAATCTATCTCCACTGAGGAGCAGGGCTGATTAAAACCGCAGCTTGACAGTTAATGATGAACCTTTGCTTGCTGAGCTCTGAGACTGAGCTGGCCAGTTTAGACTAGTGCTTACCCTTCTCTCTGGCCAGTTTAGACTAGTGCTGATCCTTCTCTCTGGCCAGTTTAGACTAGTGCTGACCCTTCTCTCTGGCCAGTTTAGACTAGTGCTTACCCTTCTCTCTGGCCAGTTTAGACTAGTGCTGACCCTTCTCTCTGGCCAGTTTAGACTAGTGCTTACCCTTCTCTCTGACCAGTTTAAACTAGTGCCTATTCTTCTCTCTGGCCAGTTTAGACTAGTGCCTACCCTTCCCTCTGGCCACTGGCAGTAGGCAGTGTGAGCCCCTTGACAACCTTTGCCTCTTCCTCCAAGAAGCAGGCTTTTCATCTCCAGCCACACCTCGAAGACTCCACTCTGCCTTTGAGAGAACAGAGCTCTCAGCTTGAAGGATGCTTTTGAATCAGCAACTAGCTAGAAGCATGGAAGTTCTACAGGCTTTTGGAGGAACCGAGGCAGAGAGGCAGAGGCAGAGGCAGAGGCAGAGGCAGAGGCAGAGGCAGAGGCAGAGGCAGAGGCAGAGGCAGAGGCAGAGGCAGAGGCTGTAGCCAACCTTTTTAGGGTCTTGTCTAGAAGATGGAATGTCAAGGTGAGTAGCCATGCTCAGCTTGACCTTAGTGTCAGAAAAATCCAAGTTCAAGACGCTCAGCTGTCTGTCTGTTTCCAGAATCTGACTTTGGGGCTGATGTTCGGGCAGCGCCAGGGCAACCTGAAATAGTCAGAGGGAAGTCACTCACTCTGAGCTGACTAGAAGGCTTAAAGATGCTTACCGCTGCTCTTTCCAGGGAGAGACTCGGTGCTTCTTGAAGAGGAAGGTGAAGACTGCAGATCTAGCTCTCCTGCTCTGAGACTCAGTTTTCCCCCAAAAGCAAGGACTCAAGAAGTTACTCTGAAGAACTCCTGTGCACTCAGTAGTCCAGAATTTTCGCTTATAGGCTTTGGTATCTCTCATTGCATCTAGTCCCGTTTTATATTATTAACCATCCCCAAGCACATTGGCTTTGGTCTTCTCAACACAGAAGGTAGATCCTTAGAAGAGCTGGCTGGTCTCCTCCATTCGGTACCCAGGACCTTCACAAGCAAATGGAAACTAGCAGTATGATGTACAGAGTGGATCAGGAGACTGTCTCCCTGTCCTCTCCACTGTGACAGCTGGGTCCCTTTAGAAGATATCAGACGCTGTACCCTATCCTTGGCTCTCCTAACCTCCCATTTACTTACCTTCTAATACTCTCCCTTGTCAAGCTTGGGAATTCCTTGCCCGGGGCATTGTAAGTACTTGGGGTCCACCTAGGTGAAGGAAAGAGAGGGCTCCATGTGTTGCTCACTGTTAAAGAGAGGGGCAGCCTTGCAAAGCAGCAGCAGTGACATCGCCACACAGCTTATTGTACACCCGTCATTGTTTGAGCATTGTACGTCCGTCTTGATGGCTTGCTTGGTGCTTTGATTGACTGGTCTGTACTGTGTCATTCTTCTCAAAGGCGACCCTAACACCAAACCTTGCCAGTATTTCTCCATTTTGGAAACTGTGTCAAATGGCCTTAGCCCTGGGACTAGTGAGTGCCAGAGCTGGTAATAAGGTTTATGCTGGTTGTTGCTCCTGCCCGCCCTTGACGATGACTGCCTGGTCCCCACTTTGAGCATGTACCAGGTTTAAACTTCTTTTTGCATGAATCTCCTTGTTGGGCTGAAGTGAATTTCCCTTTTTCCTCCATCTGTGTGGAGCATGGAAGGGGTTGTTGAGCGCTGTGCTTTCTTCTTTACGTTATTAAACTGCTGTTTCCTACTCTTATAAAAAGGCCGAGTTGTAGGTACAGCAGGGCACACGTATTAATCTCAGCTAGTCCAGAGRCAGAGGCAAGATGGTCATAAGTTCAAGGCCAGACCCTGTTTCCAATTTTAAAAGCTTTGAAGTGTTTGCCTAGTGTGTGTGAGGCCCGAAGATTAACCCACAGTACTTTACAAAGACATGAGCAATGGTAGGGACCTCTTCAACCATCTTTAAGGGAGACAGAGAGAAAGATAGACTGGAAAAGGCTGGTGAAAACCATAAGATCCCAGGAGGAAAAGACACAGAGCAGCAGTGACGTACAGAAAGAAACTAGGAACCAGGACTGAAGAGAGATTGGTGGCACAAAGGCAGACATGACAGGAGTCTCGCTTGCTTGTCCGCTAGCTCCCACAATACCCCAAGGTCAGACTCCCTCCAGGCACAACCCTTCACACCCTCCAAGTGGCTGTCACACGTTAGAACACCATTAGGAAAGTGACACCCAGTTAAAAGAGTCCCCTGTCCAGTGACCCGGCTGACACTCCTGTCTGACCCATCAGGGCCCCGAGTGACAGCTGCTCTCTCTCTGGGATGAGTGAGGCCTGTAATTGTGCTGAGAGGCAATGGCTCCGGTGCCCGGGCTGCCTCACGCAGCAGCTCACTATCATTAGCTTTCTTACACGGTTCTGAAGCCTTCCGCTGCCACAACAGTAATTACCCAGAGATTAGGCAGGCATTAAGCACTCCTTAATTTGACACATTGCAATGATCTCCATTCAGCCTTTCTGCTCGAATAACTCTCAACAAATATTTCAGAGGCTACCAAAATAAACAGAAGCGCTGTGTTTGCACAGCTGAGTCTCTCTCGCTTCTCTGAATGCCATCAACTCCAGGTAGGGGTAAGATGTGATCCTGATAGGAGATGGGCAGGCAGGGTAGCGTGCAGAGGAGGAGCAGGGAAAGCGATGTCTAAGGCAGCCTGAAAATGCAAGCCCATACAATGGGAAGAAATCAGCACAGTGTTAACAATATGGCACGCTCTGACTGATGATGATTTAATTGGACCCAATTTTTTTTTNTCCCCACTTTGAGCATGTACCAGGTTTAAACTTCTTTTTGCATGAATCTCCTTGTTGGGCTGAAGTGAATTTCCCTTTTTCCTCCATCTGTGTGGAGCATGGAAGGGGTTGTTGAGCGCTGTGCTTTCTTCTTTACGTTATTAAACTGCTGTTTCCTACTCTTATAAAAAGGCCGAGTTGTAGGTACAGCAGGGCACACGTATTAATCTCAGCTAGTCCAGAGACAGAGGCAAGATGGTCATAAGTTCAAGGCCAGACCCTGTTTCCAATTTTAAAAGCTTTGAAGTGTTTGCCTAGTGTGTGTGAGGCCCGAAGATTAACCCACAGTACTTTACAAAGACATGAGCAATGGTAGGGACCTCTTCAACCATCTTTAAGGGAGACAGAGAGAAAGATAGACTGGAAAAGGCTGGTGAAAACCATAAGATCCCAGGAGGAAAAGACACAGAGCAGCAGTGACGTACAGAAAGAAACTAGGAACCAGGACTGAAGAGAGATTGGTGGCACAAAGGCAGACATGACAGGAGTCTCGCTTGCTTGTCCGCTAGCTCCCACAATACCCCAAGGTCAGACTCCCTCCAGGCACAACCCTTCACACCCTCCAAGTGGCTGTCACACGTTAGAACACCATTAGGAAAGTGACACCCAGTTAAAAGAGTCCCCTGTCCAGTGACCCGGCTGACACTCCTGTCTGACCCATCAGGGCCCCGAGTGACAGCTGCTCTCTCTCTGGGATGAGTGAGGCCTGTAATTGTGCTGAGAGGCAATGGCTCCGGTGCCCGGGCTGCCTCACGCAGCAGCTCACTATCATTAGCTTTCTTACACGGTTCTGAAGCCTTCCGCTGCCACAACAGTAATTACCCAGAGATTAGGCAGGCATTAAGCACTCCTTAATTTGACACATTGCAATGATCTCCATTCAGCCTTTCTGCTCGAATAACTCTCAACAAATATTTCAGAGGCTACCAAAATAAACAGAAGCGCTGTGTTTGCACAGCTGAGTCTCTCTCGCTTCTCTGAATGCCATCAACTCCAGGTAGGGGTAAGATGTGATCCTGATAGGAGATGGGCAGGCAGGGTAGCGTGCAGAGGAGGAGCAGGGAAAGCGATGTCTAAGGCAGCCTGAAAATGCAAGCCCATACAATGGGAAGAAATCAGCACAGTGTTAACAATATGGCACGCTCTGACTGATGATGATTTAATTGGACCCAATTTTTTTTTTTAAAGCAAGTAGTTACATAAGAACCCAGTAAAAAGATAATCAGTATTTTTATAAAATAATATAATCTATAGAAAAAATAATAATTACAGTGAAAGGAGTTGTGTTGCTGTTGCCGGATTTTTTTTTTCAGCAGGTCATAACCTTAAATATTATTCATTAAGCTGCGATGGAAAAGCCACTGTTAATATGCAATAAATCCCAGTGTGAGCCATTACAGGGAAGATAGACTCATTTGGTAATGATAACACATTGGACGTTCAGTATTCCCTTTTATGTATTGTTTTACACACACACACACACACACACACACACACACACACACACACACACTACCCCTGACTACTTAAATTGGAGGTAGCTGGATGTAGATGGCACTGCATCCCAGCATTCTGTACACCCCTCTTAAGCAAGATGAGAGAGAGAAATAAAATGGGTGCCCATAAAAATTAGTGTTAAATTTCCYGAGAAAAGCATCTTATGGAAAGAAATGTTTACTCTGGCTTATTTCAAAGCTTTCACTCCATTGTTGCTTGTCCCATTGCTGTGGGCTTGTGGTGCTATCCATCACAGAAGGATGTTCAAAAGCCAGAAGCAGGGAACAGAATTTAATTGGGCATCTCACAGATTTCCACAGCGTCCCTCTCATCCTCTTTCAAGTAATGGTTGCCTTGCTGACACGTTAGTAGGCCATCATGGCAGAGGGTACTTTTAGAGCTGTGACTTAGAGTTCCAAGAGTGTATCCTTCCCTTCTGGAGAGACATCACACGTAAGGTCTCAGCTATTGTTTCAACACTATACCTGCCAGCTTCCCACATGATGGGCATGGACTCACTCTGAAACTATAAGGAATCCCCCAATTAAATGATTTTTAAGAATACATTGCYTTGGTCACAGTGTTTCTTCATCACAACAGATCAGTGACGAAAGCACACAGCAATAATAGCTGCAACAAAGAACATTTGCTCCCCAAAGATCAAGATCATTAGTGCTCAGTCCTTTGTACAGTGTAGAGAGTTGATGACTTTAGACCAAGGCGTAGATGGGAAATTCATCGGACTTTCAAGCAACAAGAAGACAAAATGTCTACTAGGTATATTTGATGACAGATTCAATATCCAAAGCAAYGATGACAAGCTGGGATAGAGGACTAAGCTAATCAAAGGATAAGTAAAGGAACAAACAAAACCTCATGGTGGGGTCTTATCTGTCGATGTCTCAAATGTAGAACCAGGTAAAGAAGAGAGGCAGAGAGGATGGTCCTCAACAGTGTGTCATAGCAATGACTTTGGTRTAACAGGWARCATCATCGTGAYAGTAGATGAGGYRTYCCCAAAGTCAAGCTTGTTCTCCAGCTAGAACAAGTGACAAACTTGCCTTCTGTGCTTACAGATATCAGTCCATACCAGAAGTATTGATTCCCATAGCACAGCAGTAACAAAGCCATTGCAAATTTCCAGGGGTGACATCAAGCATGGTGACATATTTCAGTTTCACCGTGCTTTTTATTTTACATATTTTTTCACTTTGAAATGTGAAGGGCAGACAGACCCTGTTTTGTACTGAGGAAGTTTCAAGGTCAGGCGGTGAGTACGTGGTGCAACCAGTAGCCAAACCTACACAGCCCAGCTCCTGGGCCCTCCCTCCCCACCCCAAGGTTGCATTTTGAATTGTCTCTGGAATACAAGAGTTTCTCCAGAGATGAAATACTAACCCAATAAAGGAAAGTTAAACCCTTTCTTCGCAAACCATATATGAAAAATGTAAGGTGTTCAGCGCGGGGGAAGATGAGTTGTCTTTCAGCTGAGAAACACTGCAGAGGTTAGCTATCAGGTTCCTCTCTGACTGAAGTCCAACCCACCTTCCCCTCCCCCAAAGTTCCTCACACTTGGCTACATACAACCATTGTGAGTGCAACTGGTCAGCACGGCAGGGTGGGGCTAGCTGGTTTAAAAGCCGTGTCTAATTCTCTGGACGCTACACCAAATGTGTTTATTTCTCCCACCAGGCAGAGTCCCTGAGATTGCAAAGCTTTTCAGAACCTTACATGCTTTTCCATCCCGAGGCTACACTGTTCTATTGGAAAAACAGCCCTTAAAAAGAAGATCCTTGAGTCCTTCTATTTTCAATACAGAAGAAATGTTGACTCACACAGGGAAAGGTTTCATGGGATCCACTGCTACTAACCATCCTACTGTCCAGTTCATAAGCACTAGGAACCCAGGAAAATGGACAGCAGGTCCCAGAGAAGAGGAGAATATGGGTGTGGCCAAGCCTACAGTCAGAGCTTCAGAACAATCAGTGGGCCACCAGTCACTGCCTGCCCTCAGTTCCTCATAACGGATGGTTGGTGTATGAGAGTCAGCTGTCGGGACCCCAGAGATATAAAATGCCAATGAGATTTCTATGTTCATCAGGGGTGRATCACATACTCAGGAGTTAGCACAAGCTTTGTTAGGATGAGAGAAAACAGGAAAGGTTTTAGGGCAGAGCCCAGCTGAGCAAAGAAATGCACTTGGCAGAAAAACAAACTTATTTTGAAAGGAACATCAGGGAGAGATGCGCAAGGCTCAGGCGAGTTGGGATGCTCTGGGACACACAGCTGATTTGATGTGGTTGAACAGGGACATGTGGGACCCGAAGCAGGACCTGGTCTAGRCAAGCACTCGGCTGACATCCAGTGTTACAGCTGTGTGGTCAGAAGGTAAGACGAAAGGTGACGAGAAGCAAGACAGGACAGTTAGTCATGGTACCCGGTGAAGGAAGGGCGTCAGCTTCTCCACAGCTTTCTTAGTGACTTAAGTTGCTTGTGGTCCACAGCACCCTTCGCTTATGGTTGCTGTAGCTGACAACGAGTTAATTGAAGTGGTTTGTTAGCTTTGAACRTGGTCCCACCATAGCTCATTCATAATTTGCTTCTCCGGGGCCTCACCTGGGAATAATTTAACCTAAAAAAATCTGCTTCTCAGCTACTTTTGTTCATTATTTCTGGTCCCACTCACTGCTTCTCAATTGCTCCAGTGGGGCTCATGAAAGCCTCTTATTACTGTGTCCAAAGGCAGACATATTGGCGGTACCTTTCAGCATCCTGTGGGTAGCCAGAATTCTCTTTGGTCCTTCCCTCCTTGGAGACTGCAGACATCGGGGCTTGCCTACCCTCTGCCGTCTCCCAGGGTACAAGTGTCCTCGAAAGAGGCTTACATACTTGACCTCATTTCTTTGTCATTCAGCCTATACAATGATACGGCCAGACACAAAATACTCAGTCTCTTATAGACCTCTTCCTTCATCAGCTTTAATTGTCAATTAGACAATGAAATAAACCTAGAGTCACCCAAAAATGGAGTCTCAATTGAGGGATCGGCCAGATCACATTGGCCTGTGGGTGTGTTTGTGGGGAATTGTTTGGCTTGTTAGTTTATGTCATCCAGCCCACCATGGGCTAGTGATCTTGGGTAGCTAGCTAAGCGTGAATGAGTGAGCCAGCCAGCCAGCAAGGAGTAAAATTCTGTGGTCTCCATGGTGTTAGCATTCTGTGTAACCTCCACCCCACAGTTACCAGGCAGCAGTCAGGAAGGCCCGACCCACTATACAAGGGGCTGCTTGCCCCTACTCTGTCTCTTGCCTTCTTGGTCTCTTGTTCTCTTATTTCTCTCCTTCCCTTCTCCCTCTCTCTCCACATACTCACGGCCAGCCTCTACTCCTCTTCTCCTCTACTTCTCTCTCTCTCTCTGCCTCTACTACCCTCTTAACTCCACTCCCCATGCCCTGAATAAACTCTATTTCTACACTATACCATTATGTGGCTGGTTCCTCAGGGGGAAGGGATGCCTTGGCGTGGCCCCATGAGGCACTCCCCTCCCCCATATCTCACCACCCCCCCATAGGACATATCCACCCCTCTCTCTTTATCTTTTTGTAAAAGATCAAGAGAGCTGGTGCTTGAGCTCTTGCCCCAACTTCCTTCAATGCCGGATGCTAACCTATAAATTGAATTAAACCCTTTGTTCTCTGAGTAGCTTTCCATCAGCGTGTTTTATTGTAGCAACAAAATGAAAATGAAAAAGACCTCCAAACTACATTCTTGCTTCATCTCTCACAGAAGACTCAGCACACCTCCCCTGACTTAGAGACCTTGGTTCAGCTCTGCTGTGCCTTTGCTTTCAACTGCTGTACTTCAGGGGGTGGTGTGGAAGGCTTTCACTTCTAGGAGCTCCGACTTCCCCTTGGTTACACTTTGAATAAAAAGAGTCCCATACACTCAATCATAGGACTCTTGATTTGCTGCTGGTGAACCATTGGGAACGTTCTGGAAACTTTGGCGGGGGTGGGGGGGTGGGGGGGGTGGGGAGGCTGGCTGAAAGAAGCAGATTGCCAGGGATGGGTCCATGAGGATGTACCATCCCCGGCCTCTTCCTGGCTTACCCTCAGCTTCTTGTCCATGAGGTGAGAATCTTCTCTTCCAGTCACTCCCACTGGTTTGCTGACGATCATGAAGACAGGTTACCATGGACCAACCCCTCTGAGACAGTGAGCTTAAGTGAGGCTTTTTAATCTAATTTGGTTTTACCAGACATTCTACCACAGAGACGAGAGAAATGACCATTGCACCTCTGCATGCTTTACCTCCTAACATG
>BDUI01016421.1:17733-28754 GCA_002335545.1 Apodemus speciosus
CATTAGCTGCAGGAGTCTCATTCTGAAGCAGGATTTGCCAAACTGTGAGTCGGTATCAACAGAGAAGATTCTACAAGCTGAGTCCAGCACTGAAAAATGAACCAAGACACAACAAGGTGGCTCAGTGGCTAAGACAGCAGCTGCCACCAATTGCAGACCTGAGTTCCATGACCAGAAACCACATGGTAACTCCTCAAAACTATCCTCTGATCCCACAAATGCCCCCATCATGATGAACACATGGAAACTAAACTTWAAAAAAAGCACAAGCAAACGACTTAACAGTGCGACATCACCTACTCTGAAAGCTCAGTTTGTACTGTATACCTATAAGCACATGTACAAAACCTGACAGAAGCACATTTCTTTCTCTCCTGAGGCAGGCAGGCAGGCAGGCAGGCAGGCAGGCAACAAAATGGTTCCTAAAGATACTCTGTTAACCTCATAAACACAAAGCATAGGATGACATAAAGGTAATCAGGCCTCACCCAGCAACTGATGGAAACAAATGCAGAGATCCACATCCTAACATTAGGCAGAACTTGGGGAATCCTGCAAAACAGGGGGAGGAAAGAGTCTGGGAGCCAAAGGGGACAAGGACACCACAGGAAAACCCACAGAACCAACTAACCTGGGTCCATAGTCGAGAATGAACTGACAATCAGGGAGCCTGCAGGGTCTGACCTAGCCCCTCTGCATATATGGTATGATTGTGTGGCTTGGTCTTCTTGCAGGAATCTTAACAGTGGGAGCAGGGGTGGGGTGGGGTGGGGTTATCTCTGACTCCTTTGCCTGTTCTTAGGGACCTCTTCCCTCCCACTGAATTGCCTTGTCCAGCTTTAATACAATGGGAGCTGCCTAATCCTATTACAACTTGATAGGCCATGTTTGTTGGTATTCCTAGGAGGGCTGCCCTTTTCTAAAAGGAAATGGAAGAGTGGTGGAAGGGGGTGGGGTGAGAAAAGGAACTGGGAGGAGAGGAAGGGGGGGGGAGACTTTGGTAAATGTAATAGATAAGAGGAAAAATTAAAAGCCACGATTAACCACACCACCTCTCACACCTTTTGGGTTTGATGGAAGAAGGTTACTATCTTGCTTTTTCCAGGGTGTAGTTTCCCTCCTTGTATTAAAAAGGAAACAGCAGGTGTTGGTGAGGATGTGGAGAAAGAGGAACACTCCCCCACTGCTGGTGGGATTGCAAGCTGGTACAACCACTCTGGAAATCAGTCTGGTGGTTCCTCAGAAAACTGGACATGATACTTCTGGAGGACCATGCCATACCACTCCTAGGCATATACTCAGAAGATTCCCCAGCATGTAATAAGGATACATGCTCCACTATGTTCATAGCAGCTCTATTTTTAATAGCCAGATGCTGGAAAGAACCCAAATGTCCCTCAGCAGAGGAATGGATACAAAAAATGTGATATATATACAGAATGGAGCCATTAAAAACAATGAATTCATGAAATTCTTAGACAAATGAATGGAGCTGGAGAACATCATACTAAGTGAGGTATCCCCGTCTTAAAAGAATACCCATGGTATGCACTCACTGATAAGCAGATATTAGCCTAGAATCTTGGAATACCGAAGACACATACCAAATGATGTCCGAAAAGGAAGGAAGGAGTGGCTCCTGGTTCTGGAAAAGCCAATGCATCAGTGTAGGGGAATACCAGAATAGGGAAGTGGGAAGGGGTGGATGGGGGAACAGGGGGTGGGAAAGGTGTATATGGGACTTTGGGGGGCGRGGAGCCAGGAAAGGGGAAATCATCTGAAATGTAAATAAAGAATATATCAAAAAAACAAAAAAAAATGCTGATGTTATGATTAATTACTCTCTATTAAAAGTAGGCATATCTTGTTCAAGTTAAGTTAAAAAAACTGGCTTTTTTTTCAAAGTACAAAACTATATCATGTATGCAGCAAGAAATTTAAGTACAACTCTCAAATAAGCAGCAGAAAATAACTCCCAAAGCAAGAAACAAACATTGAAAAAAATTTCAGAAAACTAAACCACAAACTCCTACCACCAAATTGAACATATTGTAAGGACTAAAGTTATGTTTTAGTTACTGTGCTTAAGAGATCTATGAAACAAAAATGCCTCTAACCTGTAAACCCCATTTGCCCAAGAACAGGTAACTTCCTGGGCTGTTGTTCATAAAAGATAACAAGCCACTRAGGTAGGTTGCCAGCTGCACACGATGAACTTGATCACAAATAGGCAGAAGGAAAATAGGCAGCAAGTAGGTCAGGATATATATCTGCCCCYGCCTAAACAAAGACAAAGAGTACACAGTCTTGTGGACATTGCCTTTATGAGCACGGGTCTAAGGTAAACACACAGCCGTTCGATGAGAATCCTGGTATGGATCTGGCTAAGTGTTCATCAAGACATTATTTTTAAGTAAAGCATGCTTTAAATCTGGTTCAAGATCTGTGACAGTGGTCTTATTTTTACCCAGTGGACTTAACATTTTTCTGGAGGTCCCCAGTGACATCAGACCATCACCCATGCAAATTCTAAAGCAGGATCTTCCCTATAAACTACAGTGCTGAAGAGCCAGCCACCTCAGGATGTGCGCGTCTTCACATGTTCCAAGGCTTCTCACAGTGCTTTTGTTTTCCTGGACTATCAGAGCAAACTGCAGTGCTGAGAACAGCAGCAGTCATCTCTGGAGGCCTCCCCAATAAGTCACAGTCTGGTTATGGGCTGTAGGATCCCATTCTGGGATGTGGACGGATTTGACAGGACCCGAATACACTCTGGCTCAGGTCAAGGAACAAGATGTCACCTACCTGGTTCTAGTTGTTTGGAAGGCTGTCTGTCTGTCTGTCTGTTTTCTGGTATGTCTTTTGTTGCCCAGTCTTGGTGGCCAAGATGAATATGGATCAGGAACAGTTGAATATATGAATGAAGGTGATTACATGTTTTGCTTCTGACTGGTCTCCTTTGCGCACGTGGGCTTTTCTGGGTTCTGTACAACTGGTTTTGTTTTTGCTCTCTTTGCCACCACCAGACACCAGACACCAACACTAAAGCTGCCTCCCATAGCTACTCTGATAGCCAGGGCTAAAAATTTATCTCTGAGCTTTCTGGTCACTGGATTCAGTTTAGCAGGACTCTAATGTCTTTTAGGTGTAGGTAATATTAAAGTTGTATTATGCTGTTCTACATTACTGAAAAGCTAGCTCTGGAGTTAGACTATGGCCCTCCCTTCTCTAGACCCAAGCATGCTTATTTAAAAGCATTTTCCTCTATGTCCTGTGTCAGGCAAGCCATCTGATTCTGTGATGAGGAAAAGAGAACAAAGAAAAACAGCCAGAAATTGGACTACTGGTTTCATTTACTGCCTAATACCTTTGCTAAGACATAAACCTTATCTCAAGATTTGTAAGACTATCATGTGAACTTTCTGTACTTCAAGATTTAAAAGTTTATTGAGTATGGCTAAAATTGCAGCAAAAACGTTAACTTAAAACTTGTAACACAGGGTGTTTGTTGAAAATTAAAAATCTATACATAGGTATCCTAAGGGAGCCATGTGTAGTGACACCCTTTTGGGATATAAGCAGCATGTGGCTTGCTTTATCTGCTGTCCCCAGCCAGAACGGAAGCAGCCACATGGCTGGCAGCCATCTTTGCTAGAGTTGGAGAGGGTGAATGTCAGGAGACTTGACCACCGTCTTGATAGAAAGATATCCACGTCTCCAAGACATTCTGAACTAGCATGGATTGTTATATGATAMTTCCTGCTCTGAAAACAAAGTCATAAATAACAAGGTTTATGAAAGATAACATTTAAAACAGTGCCTTCTTTAATTATGAATTAAAGCTGCATCTCCATTTATATACAAGGAAGTACTTGTGCTGGTAGCCTAACATTATAACATAGTCACCCMGTTATTAAAGTCATAAAGGGGTCATGAAGAGCAGCTGAGACTTCGCACTGTGTCACAGGGCTGTAGTTTCTAAAAAGAGCCCAGGAGAGGGACCCCAGCAGTTTTGGAAATGCTTGTGCCAAGTGATGGGACCAGAAACAACAGCCATAATAAAATGGAGYCAGATGGAGCGTGAAGACAGGCTATACGCTCTGCCAAGGCTGGGGCGGGACAGGTGACCTAAGCCCCGTGAGGAAGCCCAGAGACGATGAATGAATACCAGATATTGAGCACTGAATTGTTTGCACTGCTGAAATTTTAGTTTTGCTTTACTGTGGTTATACCCTGTCTCTTCCTACTTGAAGTAAAATAGGGTACTTTAAAATGGGTACTTTATTTTCAATATTTCAGGAGCCTACGGTTTAGATTTTAAATTTCTTTAAAAGGAAATATAAATTTAAAAAACTGGATTTTTTAAAGATCAGCTTTTAAAGTATTTAAATTTATAAGGCTATGGGATATTTTTAAAATGTTTTATATTATGATGTCATTAATATGCAATCTTTAGATAGATAGATAGATAGATAGATAGATAGATAGATAGATAGATAGATAGATAGATAGATAAATGGCATTGTGGCTACTGCTATAATCACCAAACACCAGAAACTAGGATGCAGCAAGATAATCGCCTAAGCAGTCTCGGAAAGAGCCCATAGAATGTCTCTTCTTACCTGAAGTCTATSCAGGCTTACAGAGACTGATTTGCAGATGTAGGTCTAACCCCCTTGTCTTTGATAACCTTCAGAATATTACAAGAAACTGTAATATTCTGAAATGGTACACCAAAAAAGCACCAGGAAAGTAGTTACTAGTTTCCTTATGGACTGTGTGAGTTAAAGATTTATTTTTATATTAAAAGAGCTTCGATTCCAAAAATATTCTCTTACAAGGCTCAAACTTAACAGAGATAAAGCTGTAAAATCCTAATCTTGTAAAAGCTACTGACTTGTTATACACTTTTAAAGATGGCTAAAACATGGGAACTGACAGTCAGAACTACAGCCAGAACCATGCTCAGTCCAAATGTAACTAATTATAGGAGGGACCTTTTGCCTCCTAACACTCAAGGTTCTCACAGTTACACCTAACACAAGTAAACTTAAGATGATAAGAAGTAAACTCAGAGATCTGAGGACTATGGTATTTTAAATGTTAATTTAAAAAGCTTCCCATTATATGAGAACTCAGAAGGAACTCTAAGGTCTCCAGAGACAATGGGACACCNGTTATTAAAGTCATAAAGGGGTCATGAAGAGCAGCTGAGACTTCGCACTGTGTCACAGGGCTGTAGTTTCTAAAAAGAGCCCAGGAGAGGGACCCCAGCAGTTTTGGAAATGCTTGTGCCAAGTGATGGGACCAGAAACAACAGCCATAATAAAATGGAGTCAGATGGAGCGTGAAGACAGGCTATACGCTCTGCCAAGGCTGGGGCGGGACAGGTGACCTAAGCCCCGTGAGGAAGCCCAGAGACGATGAATGAATACCAGATATTGAGCACTGAATTGTTTGCACTGCTGAAATTTTAGTTTTGCTTTACTGTGGTTATACCCTGTCTCTTCCTACTTGAAGTAAAATAGGGTACTTTAAAATGGGTACTTTATTTTCAATATTTCAGGAGCCTACGGTTTAGATTTTAAATTTCTTTAAAAGGAAATATAAATTTAAAAAACTGGATTTTTTAAAGATCAGCTTTTAAAGTATTTAAATTTATAAGGCTATGGGATATTTTTAAAATGTTTTATATTATGATGTCATTAATATGCAATCTTTAGATAGATAGATAGATAGATAGATAGATAGATAGATAGATAGATAGATAGATAGATAGATAAATGGCATTGTGGCTACTGCTATAATCACCAAACACCAGAAACTAGGATGCAGCAAGATAATCGCCTAAGCAGTCTCGGAAAGAGCCCATAGAATGTCTCTTCTTACCTGAAGTCTATSCAGGCTTACAGAGACTGATTTGCAGATGTAGGTCTAACCCCCTTGTCTTTGATAACCTTCAGAATATTACAAGAAACTGTAATATTCTGAAATGGTACACCAAAAAAGCACCAGGAAAGTAGTTACTAGTTTCCTTATGGACTGTGTGAGTTAAAGATTTATTTTTATATTAAAAGAGCTTCGATTCCAAAAATATTCTCTTACAAGGCTCAAACTTAACAGAGATAAAGCTGTAAAATCCTAATCTTGTAAAAGCTACTGACTTGTTATACACTTTTAAAGATGGCTAAAACATGGGAACTGACAGTCAGAACTACAGCCAGAACCATGCTCAGTCCAAATGTAACTAATTATAGGAGGGACCTTTTGCCTCCTAACACTCAAGGTTCTCACAGTTACACCTAACACAAGTAAACTTAAGATGATAAGAAGTAAACTCAGAGATCTGAGGACTATGGTATTTTAAATGTTAATTTAAAAAGCTTCCCATTATATGAGAACTCAGAAGGAACTCTAAGGTCTCCAGAGACAATGGGACACCYGCTGTCCCACCTGGGTTGTAGTAAGAGTGATCACTGAGAGAAACTTCCCTATGCCTTGACTGGGCCAGGGCTCTGCACAAGGCTGTGAACACTGTTGGGTTCACCACTCTACTCTGCTTAGTCAAACAAAGGTCAGCCTCTCAGGTTCATCTACAGGGAAATCTCTCGGACCTGGGTCTGGCAGCCAAAGGCTAATGCTGCTCTGTGAGGCTCAAGATCAAATGCTGTCCCATATGACAGATGAATACTGACTATTGCCACCAATGAAGTCATTAAGACCACATGAGCCCATGGCAACCAACTAGGTAATGGGTATGTCTCTGCCATTTTAATTTACACATAGGCCATTTGGATTGTACTTCCTACTATAATTTATCCTTCTCAAATCTCTGATGGCGTTTAAGGCAAGGGAAATGTGCATTTATCAGTTTAWCAGCAGCAGGCAATCAGCTCCTTCCTAAAGGCTGCAACTATCTTGAAGTTCATTTCATATGTACAAATCAGGCCTTGCTTTTTCCTAGAGTTACTAGAACTTCTGCTGAGACAGGCGTCGGACAGGTTTGCCTTGCTAGAGGACTTTATATTAAAGACTAAACAAGTTTCAGATTTTGTTTTTGTTTTTGTTTTTTTACTATTCCTTTATTTAAAAGAATTTGTTTCACAATGACTGCTCTCAATAATAACTACTTGTGTCGCTGGTAAATGACTAGATGAGATTAAAAGGTTTTATGTTTATGTAAGCTCTGAGCAYCTCAGAGAGTGTTATGAGGTGTGTAGAAGTCTGAGGATGTGAAAGCATGTCATTTCTGAGTGTCTAGGAAAATGTTTTAAGACATGTAATACAAATTGTAGAAGTATAAGAAAGAGATTTAAGTAATAGAGAATGTTTCAGATTTCCTCCCTCTACTTTATGCTATTGCTATATTAAGATTTCAAAGTGTCAGAGTTTTAGCATTCATTGATCAGGGGAGGTCTGGTAAGCTCTTTAAAGCATTGCTACCATCAATCACGAGCTCAAGATTTCAGTTTCCCTTTTGTTATCTTCAAAATATAGACTTAAAAGTACTTCTCATCAGGCTAAAAACACCTCTGCCCAATCCATACATACCCAACTCTCTGGATACAGAAAAGAATTTTCATTCTTTTTAAGTCAGCACATAGCTTTTGCTGTGACTCAAAGGCATGAGTCCACTCCAGCTGTTTTACAAACACCTGTTACCTGCTTTTTTCACATTGTGAATTTTAGTACGGGTTACAAATAGTGGTAATGCTAATATAGCTAAGACATAGCTTTATCTCTTTTTGTAAACTATGTCAGCTTCAGGGAGTTGAGGAAGACATACAAGTTGGAACCACCTCTTACAGGTCCAATGGACTCCGGATCAGCACAGCATAAGTTTCCTACCTTCCCTACTGCTTGTTCCTGAGGGTGTGGTTGTGCAACCCGCCCCTTCTTGGAACACCTCCCTCCCCCAACTACAAGGGCTATGGGCCTGAAAGTTCCAAATGTAAGATTTTCCTTTACATTCCTAAAATGTAACTTCTGTGCCCACTCTGTATCTGCCTCAGCAGATTTCCATCAGACACCATCCAGAAAACAGCTGCTGACTAAAAACTGTTCCAAACGGTCGCCAACTGGACAAAAGCAGGATGAACAGAGTCTAAGTAAGTGTGGAACTAACACAGTTTGAAGCCATTCTCTGGTAATTCCTGAGTACAGACCTGACCGGCATCCATCACCCTGGCTAGTAGTTAATAAAGCTTGCTTCAAATTTGGCTCAAAATTTGTGGTAGTGGTCTTATTCTTGACCAGTGGGATTAACAAGACCTTTTACAAAACATTAACAGCAAGTTGCAATAACAAAGAAAAAGAAAAGGTTCAAATCTTCCCTTTATTACTGCCTTGATAATTTTTCCCATTTCCCTCCCTCTCTGGTGTGTATTTAACGTGTACGGGGCAGGGGAGACACATACATTGATTATGTAGGCATGCCTCCATATGTGCCACGGCACACATAGAAAGCTCAGCGACAAGCCTGTTGTGAGGCTTCGCCTTCCGCACATAGTGTCTTTGTTTGCGGTTGTGTGYTCTGCCTTCATGTCAGCACATGAGCAGGGAGTACAGACACAATGTGCACGCCCAGCGCGGGTTCAAACTCATGCCCCTCACACGCACACAGGAAGGGCTTTACCTACGGAGCCACTTCCCAGTCCTATTTTTTTCTATCATTTCTTACAACAATGCTAACTAGAATTAGCGCTTAAAAAATTATTTCATTGTTTGTGTGATTGGTACCCACAGAGGCCAGAAGAGGGAGGTGGGTCTGCTGGAGCTATAGCTACAGCTAGTTATGAGTTACCCAAGTGCTAGGAACCAAACTCTAGTCCTCTGTATTCTCCCAGGCCCATTTGATCAATACTTAACTAATACTACTATGGAAACAATTTTGACAAAAGACTAAATGTTCCTTTTAAGATGTAAAGATGGCCAAGGATATCTGCTCTAACCATTTACTGTCCAGCTTGGCATTATAGACTGCAGTCAGAACAATAAAGAAACAGCAGTGAAATACACCCAGATCASACAAGGATAGCCTTTTTTCAGTGGATCACATAATTATGTAAAGAAATGCTATAAAATCTACAAAAATCACTACCAGAACCAATAACTGAGTTTAATACTACAGAATTCAAAGTCAACATATTTAAAATCATCTTTTTACACATTAGCAATAAACATTCAGAAACTGAAACAAATATACTAGTATCAAAAATATGAAATACAGATGGTCATGCATTGTAAAACTATGTAAGACCACCAAAACAAGAAAATACACTGAGAGGCATTAAAGCTGGATCAAATAGAGAGATGCAGTCTTGTTGGTGAACTAAATGACCCTCTATTATTAAAATCTAACTACCTTCTTCTTCTCCTGGGAACCAAATCCAGTATTTCATATCACGATACTGTTAAAATTTCAATTTTACTGAAATCTCTATAGATTCAACATAATCCCAAACAGAATCCAAATAAGCCCTTTTATATAAATTGATACAATAACTTTAAAAAAACATATTAAAATGAAAGAAAACTAGAATAACCAAACCTACATTTAAAAAAAGAACAAAACAGAAGGATTTATACAATTTGATTTTGGAACTTAGTATAAAGCTACAATAATCCATAAAGTATGGTACTGGTTGAAGGTCAATGGTACAGATCTATGTATTTACCCTTGAAAGATACAGGATACCCTACTATCCAGGAGAAAAGGAAGCACATATTCCCACTGAAAACTACATGCAAATAGTAACAGTAGTGCCTGGCACACACAAGTCACTTGGTTCAATTTCCAACATGATCACACAAAGAAAAGTAGTTATTGAAAGTACAAGAGTATAGATGAATTTCAAAATAATCMTGCTAAGTGAAAGRTAGGARCATAAGAGAATAGGATGCAATTGTGAYTCTACTCACATAAATACTAACGTATATAAATTCCTCTACAATTCAAGTTAGTTTAGTAGTTTCTAGGAGACAAGATGACAAAAACAAGAACAGAAAGAAAAACATTCTAAACAATTCCTGTATGTTTTTTCAAGTGATAGATATATCTCATTATCTTAATAATTTTTACATGCCAGGCGGTGGTGGCGCACACCTTTAATCCCAGCACATGGGAGGCAGAGGCAGTCGGATTTCTGAGTTCGAGGCCAGCCTGGTCTACAGAGTGAATTCCAGGACTGCCAGGGCTACACAGAGAAACCCTGTCTCGAAGAAAAAACAAAAACAATAATTTTTACCTAAGCACATATATTAGCTTTTATCAAACTGGATGACTAATTACAGTATACGACTGTAAATCACTCCCCAGTAAAGGAGAGCACATATCCTAAAAACACTGCTGAAAGTCAACTCTAGAATGAGCAGAGTTTTAAACACTGGGTCTGAAATTGCTTAACACCTTTTGCAGCAGCCATTAGCAAAATCCATCCGTGAAATTATTCCTTCATATTCGCCACATCTTTGATGACACTGGTAGTTTTACTAAGCTTTTACTAAACAGTTGGTTCCAAATAAGTAAACATCAAAGAAAAACACACAGAAAATGAACAATCATACCTTGATTTGAGCAAAGGGTCTTTCATAACCTCCAACATAGAGAAGGCCAACATTCTGTGGAAGCAACCTACATGGTGGGAAAAAAATAAAATAAAATAAAATAACTTATTCATACAGTACTCTTCCTTTAACRCAAATTGCATAATAATAAAAAGTGGGGAAACTGGAGCAATAAATTCATCAGTAAAGTGTTTGCTGCACAAGCATGAAAACCTGAGTCGGATTCCCCAAGATCCATGTGAAAAAGCCAGGAGTGATGGCAACAGCTTGTAATCCAAGCACCAGGAGGCATGGGCAGGATCACCTGCCAACCAGCCTAGTCTAACTGCTAAGTTTTGGGCCAAGAAAGAGAACATCGAAAGAACAAGGTAGATAGCATCTAAGAATTAATATCCAAGGTTGATCTCCCTAGACAGACAGACAGACAGACAGACAGACAGACAGACAGACAGACA
>BDUI01016424.1:8060-19811 GCA_002335545.1 Apodemus speciosus
CCCATGTCCTCAAGGGTCTTCCCCAGTTTCTTTTCTATTAGTTTCAGTGTGTCTGTTTTTATGTGGAGGTCCTTGATCCACATGGAGTTGAGCTTAGTACAGGGAGAAAAGAATGGATCAATTTGCATTCTTCTGCAGTTGACCTCCAATTGAACCAGCACCATTTGTTGAAAAGGCTATCTTTTTTTCCACTGGATGTTTTCAGCTCTTTGTCAAATGTCGAGTGACCATATGTGTATAGGTTCATTTCTGTGTCTGATCCACCTGCCTGTACCAATACCATGCAGTTTTTAACACTATTGCTCTGTAGTATTGCTTGAGGTCTGGGATACTGATTCTCTCACCAGTTCTTTTACTGCTGAGAATAGTTTTAGCTATCCTGGGTATTTTGTTATTCCAGATGAATTTGAGAATTGGTCTTTCTAACTATCAGGGACTAGACAAGGCTGCCCCCTCTCTCCATATCTTTTTCAATATAGTCCTTGAAGTCATAGCTAGACCAATTAAACAACATAAGAAGGTCAAAGGGATACAAATTGGAAAGAAAGAAGTCAAACTATACCTTTTGCAGATGATATGATAGTACTTAAGTGACCCAAAAAAACTCCACCAGAGAACTCCTACAGCTGATAAACGCCTTCAGCAAAGTTGCTGGTTATAAAATCAACTCAAACAAATCACTAGCCTTCCTATACTCAAAGGATAAACAGGCTGAGGTAGAAATTATGGAAATGACACCCATCACAATAGCCACAAACAATATAAAGTGTCTTAGTGTGACTCTAACCAAACTAGTGAAAGATCTGTATGACAAGAACTTCAGGTCTCTGAAGAATGAAAAGGAAGAAGACCATAGAAAATGGAAAAATCTTTCATGCTCGTGGATTGGCAAGATTAATATAGTTAAAATGGCCATCTTGCCAAAAAAGCAATATACAGATTCAATGCAATCTCCATCAAAATCCCAACACACTTCTTCATAGTTACTTTTTTAAAAATAATGTAGCAGAGGTCTACCTTGTCTGGCCACAATGGGAGAGGATTTGCCTAATCCTATAAAGACCTGATTTCCCAGAAAAGGTGGAGGTGCACATGTGTGAGGTGGGTGAGTGGGTGGGTGCGTGGGGTACTCTCAGAGGCAAAGGAGAGCAGAGAAGGAGTGAGTTTGGGAAGAGGAAGCAACATTTGGAATGTAAATAAATTCAACAATTTTTAAAAAACAATTCTCACTTTACTACTACCACTACTATTACCACCACCACCACCACCACTACTACTACTACCACTACTACCATCACCACTATTTTAAACAGCTATATTTCTTTTTGTTGTATCTTCTTTATAAATTTTTCTATAAATTAGCTCTTTAGGAGTTTCATACAAGTTATTTTTTCTTAATAAAATGCTCAGAAAAACACTGAGATTCAAAATGTTTATAACCTTCTGAGTGAATGTAAAATCCAAACCTTAGTTGTTCTTATAGCAATGTCCCACTGTGTCATTAGTCAGTCCTGTTTACTGATAACTTATTATATACTAAACAGAGTGACATCAAGCATTTTCGAATTTAATAAAGTTTCACTATATGCACAAAACATTCATAATCCTTAACCTTATCTCTACTTTACAGATGACACACGGAAACTCCTTTGCAAACTTTTAATTTATAGCAAAAGCTGTCAAACCAGTCAGTCAAGATCTTCCTAATTCTCACAGGTTATCTCTACCATTCTCATCTTAGGTGCTGAATACACAGTCTGAATATATATGTAGTCGGCTCTTCCAGAAGTGGCATTCTCATTAAAGATAGATAATAATAAAGCCTATAATCTGAGAGCACTAATGGTAATAGGATTAAGTAGGAAGATTGAAGGATGACATATGGAAGAATAATGAGGTGTCCAAAATTGTTCAAAGAACTTAAAAGAGATCAGATAAGGAAAATGGAAAAGAGATGCTCCCTAGGGAGACAGAGAGGGATAAATACAGAAGGAGGTGGGAGAAAGGTAAAGAGGAAAAGCAAGCAGGATACAAATGATTTTATCAGGAAATGGGAAATGGGGCTTTTCAAGGGAAGAACGGGAAGGAAAATGCAGGAGGATGAGGAGGTAATCCTTACAGTAACAATATGAAGAGTTGAAAAGTCTCAAGAAATCATAGTGTCAACTCTAGGTAGAAATAAATAAGTGAAAGAAAGAAAGGGAGGAAAGAAGCAAGGGAGGGAGGGAGGGAAGGAGGGAGGAAAAAGAAAGAATGAGAGAAAGGAAGAAGGGAAGGAAGGATATGAAGTGAAGGACAAAGAAAAATATCAAAATCWGTAATGCATTCAGTAAATACATATACAGACATAGTTTTAATGATCTTTTTCTCATCTTGGCTGACAGTGTTCATTTAAGAATCAAACACTACCTAACAAACACCCATATATCAGTCTAGTAAGACTTCTTTGGGTTATTGGCCAGAGATATCTAAGTGACTCTCCCAAAAAAACAGCTTAATGGTTTTACCCTTGCTTACCTTCATGAGTGGAAGTAAGTTTCTCCTGCTAAAGGCACTTCAGTAACAAGATCCAGAGGCCCCTGAACTGGAACTGACCTGAATAATCCCTTTCTGAGGACTTCTTCTCATGGCCATAGAATATGTCATACACCCTTTCCAAAGGAGGAGGCAATAAGAGTACAATTCGGCTATGACTCTTATAAAACACATCAGAGTCAGGATGTGGAGTACGCTGTATTTGTTGTCTAATTTTATCTATCTGCTATACTCTTTAAGTGCTGTGCATACATTAGTAGTATGCATGAGGACATTTATGAAATATATTGACATTTGTATAGATCAATAGAGAAGAGTCACGCTCATCAGTGTAGCCAGGAATCACCACTTAGAGCCTATGTAGTATATGATAGTTAAGGGAATGCAATGTAGTCTGGCTTCTTGATCTTAGGTCCTTGATTTTGGGTCTAAGAAAATTTMCATTTTTCACTGCTAGGTACTCATTATTGAGCCTTAAGTTTCAGAACAGATATTACTCCATACATTTCTCTATGCCTGCAGATATAGAGTGGATTGCATTATTTGCAAAGCATACTTTGCTTAATGAGTTCACCCAAATGTGCCGATGTATTTGGTTTATATTAGCATATAACAAATAACTGAGCCCTGTCATCTTAGCAGTGGGTTATTAATCACTAATGTGATCCTTTTTAACATGGGCAAATTCTCTGAATAAGTCACATATTACTCATGTCAGTATGTATACTTTCGATTCTCTTGCTCTGAAGAACCCTAACTAATACTCTAATTAAAAAGATGTGGGTAGAAATTAATGTGTCCCATTCCTGAGATTGAAATAAAGCCAATGCGAATAAGGTTACAATTAAATTAAAATTAAAGAATGAGAATGGAGACAACATAAGAGTTCTAATTTATTTTCTATTTATCTAAGTATTGCTCACAATGAAATTGCCTTATAAGTTAATAGAAATTGTTAATCATCAGATCTTATTCAGTAATGAATTGCACATGTCTAGTAAACTAAATAACTTCCAATGTCCTCCTTTATCTACTGTGAGGACAGCATTGTCACTACAAATCACAGAGGTGCTGTATGCCAGCTATTCCTGTTTTGGGATCAAAATTTTGCACCATTCCTGGCTACTAAAACTTTGCTTAATGAGTTCACCCAAACGTACCAATGTATTTGGTTTTTGTTAGCATATTACAAGTAACTGAACCCACCCTGTCATGTTCACAGTAGGTTATTAATCACTAATGTGATCATGTTGTGTAAACATTATAAATATCCACAAGTATATATGCATGTCTAGAATATGTAGTTAATGAATTAACCAATACCATCCTCTCAGACCTTGGAATGATTTTATTTACTAYATATCTTGAAAGCTTGCTCTATTTGATTAAATAATATAGATAAGTGATATTCCTGAGAATTGTTTAAAAGACCCTTTAGTACCCATTCAACAATAGAGACTCATAAGAACAGATATGCTTAGGATATCTTCTTTAGTGAATCATAAAAGCAGATTAAGAATTACTCATATCTACTAATATTAAGATTGTGCTATTAAAATCTGCTTTCTTATCATAATTTTAATGTTTTAGCACAAAGCAACACAACTCAATAAAATAATATGCAACTATGCAATTATTGCATAAGGCATAAATCACTTTAAAAAACCAATTTGATTCAGAAAACGATCTATTTTAAAAAGAAGAATTAACATACATGAAGGATGCTATGAATTGATCGTTTTATGAAAATGCAGCAGACCCTGAGTTCATCTTATACTAATTACTCACATTTATCTCAGGTTCCCATGACTTTGGACAAAGAAACCAAAGCAGGCTCTATGAGAACAGGGATCCACAACGGGAATTGTAGAGGAGATGGCTCCCTTTCAGGATGATATTAATACTTGGCTTTTTTATTATTTTAATGATTATTTTTAAATTTTGAGGTTATGAGTCTTTTTCCCCATCTGTAAGTCTGTCCACCGTGTACACTTAGTACCTGGAGTCTGAAGAGAGTATTGGATCTGTTGGGACTGCAGTTACAATTTACACATGGTCTGTAGGAAGGGATGCCAGTGTTCTTAACCACTGAGCCTTCTCTCCAGCCCCAAGACATGGCAATATTAATGTACTTAATATTCTAAAGTTATAGGTATAAAATTTGTTGACTAATGGGTTTTCATCAATTAAACTTTTCTTAGAGCAATCTATATTTTAAAATATGCAGCTGCACATGTGAGATCAGTGCTCTTTTGCAAATTTACCCTCTAGGAATATTACAGCCAAATGCTCCAGTAAAGAATATAGCATTTATTTAACAAGAATTTGAGCTGACAAAAATCCTTCGAATGGAACATTTTAATTAGGGTCTCACAATGAGACAAACTAAAAGCTCCAGTTTCTTTCTTTTATTTTGTAAAATAATTTGCATTTTGTGTTTAAATATAGAAAGTAAGTCTAAAATGAGGAAGGGCAAACCTGATTTTTAAGTGATAAGAATTTTGACAGCAGGAAAATTTTACAAAACTATGAATCTGCATTTACACTACATTAACTGTTTTCATACCTCAGCAGTTTTCTCAGAGATGCTTTCTATAGTACACCCAACAGAACAGCTGAGTGAAGATGGGGACAGAGGGGCTCAGTGTCATTTTCTGATTTTCATTCTTTATTTTTGTTCCTTTTTTATCTTTGAAAATTACACATCTTCCTTGTATACCAGATCAAAATAAAACCAATTATAATGAAGAATAGGAACACAAAACTTGAACGACCAGGAGAGAACAAAGCAAAACAAAGATTCTGTAGTTTCATCCGCAGCCCAGATTCTCTCCCTAGACCATCAATGTCCCTATGAAGGATTTGGGGAAAGTATCTTTCTGAGAACAAGCCACTCATTTCAGACCTCAGGACTTCTCTACACATATGTTCCTATGCTAGAAGTCTATGTACATACAAGGAACTCAACCACCACACATTACATATGAGAAATCCTTCAAACCCAGCTTAGCTGCAGTCTGGGCTGCTCAGGTTGTGTGATTGACTGATTGTTTGTCAGTCTTCCTCTTCCCTGACTCAGCCACCTTCTTCTAGTAGAGGTGACAAATGTCTGTATATCCAATTAACTCTGTCTGACTGAACATCTGGGCCAGAGTATGATGGCTTGTTTTGGCTAGTTAGATATCTTATTATTATTAGCCCTTTGTTCACAGTTCTTCTGCTTAAGAGAAATGATCTGATATATTTTCACCAGGCAATACCCATATATCTTTGAATGGAATTGCTCTTAGTAACTATTCACTGTTCTTTTTCTTCTCTCCGCATTTTGAATTCCCCTGATCTCTCTCTCTCCTCTCTCTCTCTCTCTCTCTCTCTCTCTCTCTCTCTCTCTCTCTCTCTCTCTCTCTCTTTCTCTTTTTATGATCTATGATCACAACACTATCTGTTTCTATCTCTCTTCTCTGTTCTTATGGGTATACATGTGTGTATATTTGTACCTAAAATCAATCCATTAATTCTGCCATCTTAACCTGCATATTACTTGAATATGAAACCTCTAGACAGTGGGAAATTCCCCGGTCATATGAGTATCATCTAATATTTCCTTTGTCTCTATAATTGTACCATTTTTAACCATAAATTTTTCATGTCCCCAGTTCTAGATATCTTTCAGTCCTTTCTAACATACCTGTCAGCCTTTCCAATCCTTAACATTTTATGTTAAACATGAAATGACTAAAACAAACCCAGTCAGAGGAAAGCTACTGATGATTCTTGATCTTGCCAATTAAGTCATGAACACACCTGTGTGTCTACCCAATATCTCCTCTTCTTAGCTTCCTTCAGGATAACTTGATCTATGCCCAGGATTTAATACAGAAGGCCTGAAAAGCATCACAAGTTCCTCCATAAGTTTTCAGAATCCCGGGGTAACTCAGAGATCTGTGTAATTGCTTCTAACTCTTTCAGGCATAGCCAGGCTTGCTTTCAGTGACTAGAGGTTCATTTGCTAAATCTGGTTGATAAGCTCACAAGGGAAAAACATGCTTTTCATCACTTGCAGAGATGAGAACCCTCGTAGCTTTAAATGCTGTAATCAAACTTTTTCCAATTTTCCTGGAAAGTAAAGACACAAATATGCCTTTCTTTGTAAACACTATTAAATAAAATCATCAGCCATCATTAATATTGATTACCCAGAGGATTCCCTTGCAGGCAACAAGGACACATGCTCCACTATGTTCATAGCAGCCTTGTTCATAATAGCCAGAAGCTGGAAAGAACCTAGATGCCCCTCAGTGGAGGAATGGATAAAGAAAATGTGGTATATTTATACAATGGAATACTACTCAGCAATTAAAAACAATGAATTCATGAAATTTGTAGGCAAATGGTTGGAACTGGAAAATATCATCCTACGTGAGCTATCCCAATCACAAAAGAATACACATGAAATCCAATCACTGTTAAGTGGATATCAATTAGCCCAAAAGCTCCGAATACTCAAGACACAATTAGCTAATCATATGATTCCCAAGAAGAAGGGAGGAAAGGGTCCTGTTCCTGAAAAGACTTGATCCAGTATCATAGAGGAGTACCAGAACAGAGAAATGGGAGAGGGGTGATTGGGGAATGGGCAGAAGGAAGGGGACTTATGGGACATATGGTGAGGGGGGGACTGGGAAAGGGGAAAGCATTCGGAATGTAAACAAAGAATATAGAAAATAAAAAAAATATTGATTACTGAATGTTAAGTACTGAGAAAGGTAACATATGCTTTATTCCTATGATACCACTGAAACTTAGGCCTGGTCTTGTAAGCTATATTTAAATAGATGATGGTACTGACTCCTAAACTGAAGGTGAAATACATTGTCAAATGGGATTAGAAAGCAAAAATCTGAGATGCTAACCTATATATGCGCAATGACAGATATCTGATATCTGAAGCTGAATCATTCTAGAAAACTCCTAAGGATTCTTCCTGAGGAGTGGGCAGGAGAGCCACCACTATTACTGCTTAGATGATTTACCTAAGATGCAGAAGACAGAAAGATCTATCACCATTACTGATTTCCTGAATAGCTACACCAATTTGCACTCACTAACAGGGTATGGGTTCATGTTTGTCAACAATCTTACCAGCATTTACTATTTGTTATTTTGTTGATCTTCAACATTCTAACTTTTAGGAGATGAAATCTCAATCTTCTTTTCATTTGTATTTCCTAGATTTCTAAGGTTGATGTCATATTTTGAGGAATTTCTTAGCWTTGTCTATTGCTTCTACTGAGAACACTCTGTTTATATTCCTCCCACAGATAACTGTAACTATAGTCCCTCGTCAAAGAAGCATCTCTGCTCTGTAAATGGAAGCTATCAAAGAATATAACTGGGCAAACATAAAGATCAATGGATCATGGGAACCCCAGCCCCCAAAAGATAAATCTATATTTCAGCTACTACATATGGCTCAGAGACCATTATAGCATTATAGAATAAGTCCAGAAAGATTGAAAGAACAAATATGCCAAAGTCCACTGTAATATAATCTCCTCTAAAAATGGCTGCATAAACAATACCAGAACAATAGCAGCATCACAGGACATGGTAGCACAAGTAACTACAAGGAGCTATTGACTCCTGAGAGTAGGAGAATTAGACCTTCCCAGGGTTCCCAGGGTTGAGTCTACTTACTAGTTATCCAATACAGTGTAGCAGAGTAGTCAACCTTGAAACCACACATACATAAAAACAACATAAATGAACACAGCAGGATATATATATACATATATATATATATATCAAAGTAAATATCTAAAAAAGTTTGATATGCCTGAAAAAGTAGATGGGGAGACTGGAGTTATCTGAAATGAGGAACAGAGGACCTAAGGGACAGGGATCCCTGCTCACCTTAAAGTGACCTCAATGATTTCAGCAAGAGCTTAGAACCCTGTGGAACTCTTTGCTCTATCTGATACACTAAAGCTTTCCCCAAAGTTTGTATTGCTGATCTGAATTCTTTCATCTCAGTCTTCATCCTATGAGACAACTTTAGACACTTTTGAGAACAATCTCACCAGAGCTTCTTTAAGTGGAGCCCGGAAACTCCACGCACAGACTTTGGGACATGCAGGACACATGAAGAGATATCACAACTCATAGTGCAAATCAATCTAAGTGAGCCTTATTAAACAACTTCAGTGTTCTCGGCCTTTTAAAGGACATTGTTGGGTAAAGATGGATGATTATGTATATAGTTTGTATTCATTCAGAGCATGCAGGCTTGGACTGACAGCAAACAAATCAATGGCTAATCGCAGGCAGCTATCAGATGAAGGAAGCCAAGGGAACCTTTTCCCCAAGACTAAAATGCAGCCTTGAATTTTTTTGTGAAAAAAGAAGTGAGTGTACAAATACAGAGAGATGATTTCATTATTGACAGTGAACTCATACTTATCATAATGTGAAAAGAAAAAATGTTTACTGATAATTCTATTTTAAGAATAGCACACTCAAGAGCTAGAAAGTGTGAAATGCTTATAAAAATCACAAGCATGAATAACAACAACAACAACAAAAATAATAAATACCTCTTTCCAATTGTAACTTATTTTTAGCATTTAGTTTTGAAATTGCTTAGATTTCTTTCGCTTATCATTCTCATTTTTGGTCTCTTACTGTCTCCTTTATCTTTAGAGCTTGAAGCTCATTTGTCACATGCTTCAAATTCTATTATTTTAGATAATAGTTGAGTCCACAACAAAGAACTTGAGTCATTGTTCTCTGGTGTTAATATTTTATCATTAGGCTATGATCTAAGTAGAACTACTTGCATCCTGAGTGTATTATTTACAAAATGTATTATAAGTTTATACAAATAAAAATGTGTGGTCACAATAAAAGTGAAAGGAAATGAGATAAACTGATAAACTATGTTTATAGGAGGTTAAAAGCTACTCATAAAATTAAAGTCTTAAATGGATTACTCCTCAGAGGATGATAAAATATTTTAATCCTCTTTTACAAAGTAATTGTTTTCTATATTATTATTGAGCACTCTCTTCAGTTTCTGCCTTAAAATGTACTTGACAAAGATCACAGCATATTTTCATATGAAATATATGAAGGGATATTTTTTAGCTAGTTTGTAAAAACAAACAATTTAGTAATTCAAAGGCATTATTAAGATTGTGAGTGATTTTGATTTTATTCTTGTGTATATTCTAGTGACTCAATTTGCTCTCCTTCCTTTTGGATATGATTGTCATCCAAATATTCCATATTACTTCTAATCAAAGAAACCTAAATAAAGAAACTGAAATCAGATTTATTATATCCCAGTTTCTTCCTGCAATAAACTAGTATAAAAACACAATAAAGCAATATATTGTCCAACATTTTTTAATGATCCATGATAGTTTTCTTTTCAAATGTGGGAATTTGGGGCTGTCCCAGGACACAATTTGAAACCAAGTTAGCGGGGAATACCAACCTGTGGCTAAGGCATATGTAATTGCACTGCTAACCATGTGACCCACTCTAGATATTTTCAGACCTTGCTTAGAACAATGTGTAGCAAATAAGCAAAAACTGGCAAGACCAGTGAGGAAATCAGCCACTACAAGACAAAATAAAAAAATTAATACAGATACATCAGATTTAAAAGCATATCTACATTCTGTCTTTATAGCTGATTTCACAGCTCTCACGAATACATAAACAAGGGCCAGGATGTTGACTCAGTAGGTAAAGTGCAGTCCCTGAAGCCTAATAACCTGAGTTTGAGCCCTGGAACATTAATTGTGGAAGGAGAGACAAAAACAGGTTGGGTTTGACTTAAGGTCCATTTCATTAGATAGAACCCATATGCAACACTGCTTGGTTGACCTGAGAACAGATGGCACAGGGACAGAGGATAAAACCAAAAACCAAATTCTACTGTTGCCATTTTTTTTTTTTTGGGTTTGGTGGTTAGATTTGATTTTGTTTTGTTTTGATTTTTTAAGTAGCAGTAAAATAACTCCTCATAGCATTCTCACAGAGCCTATACTCACAGATAGTGCCTTGCTCAGCCATCATCAGAGAAGCTTCCCCCTGCAGCAGTTGGGAATAAATACAGAGACCCTGCAGAGAATTAGAGACCTTCAGATACTCAGCAATAAGCAGGATATCTATCTATCTATCTACCTATCTATCTATCTATCTATCTATCTATCTATCTATCTATCTATCTATCTATCATCTAGCTATCTATCAATTTTTGTTAATGATTTGGGAATTTTATGCCATGAACCCTGAGTATACTCACTTTCCAGTCTTTCCATTTTTCTACCCTGCCAAAGGAGAAGAGCAAGATTATTGCCCTATATTCACTGGAGTATTGTCTAACTACCCATGACCAACCCCTTAAAGAAAACTAAGTCTCTCCTTCTCTCCTACCCACAACCCATGCCAGAAGCCAACAATTGTGGAGAGCTATTCTTCATAATCCTTATCACAATTTTTAACAGCTCTCTTCAATGACTTTCTGTCCTTTCTGTCTACCTACTCCCAAGAGCAAGTTGCTTCAAAGGCAATGATCTCCTAGAGTGTTCGATCCATCTAGTTCCCGCCATTCCTCCTTATCTTCATAGAGGTCATGAGGTCTCCAAGACTGAAGCAGCAGTGGATGAGCCAGCATGGGTCTGTGCTCCATTCTCTGCCTGTGCAATATAGTGAGTGACCTGGTACTTTAGAGGTACGACTAACAGTAGGAGTGATTATGTCTCTGACTCTTTTGTCTGGTCTTGGGACCCCGTTTCCTCCTACCRGGTTTCCTTACCCAGCATTTATGTGATGATTTGTGACTGGTCTTAATGCAACTTTTTGTGATGTCCAGTTGATATACGCAACAGGACTRGGACTCTTTTCTGGGGTTGAGCAGAGCATGTCTGGAAGGAGTGGAATGAGAGGTAGCTACTGCAAAGATATGCTGTATGAGAAAGGAATAAATAAAACTCTTTATAAGAATCTCCATAAGAAGAAAGGAAAGAAAAAAGACTATGCTGCTTTCTCAGCAGTAGACAATCAAATAAATAAATAAATAAATAAATAAATAAATAAATAAATAAATAAATAAAATCGATGTGGTCATAGAAAGTTCTCTGTCTTATAACATTGTGTCAGGGCATGTCTATAATCTATCTATCTCTATCTCTATCTCTGTCTCTGTCT
>BDUI01016427.1:3795-31443 GCA_002335545.1 Apodemus speciosus
GAGACTCAGCGTTGGAAAGCTGGTGGGAGCTTTTCCTCCCATACTGATTTCGTATTACCAGTTGATGGATTCGACTAGGGACATGGAGTTTCTCTCTGCTATGGATCTGTGGATATCTATATATAATACAAATAATACCGAGTATTATTGGGCTCAAAATAACCAATTAAGTGATTCATAGGAGAAAAACTTAGATTAAAAAAAAGAAACTGCGCCCTCTGCTGTTTGTTTTCGTAACCTCATCCAGGGACTTCACCACCGCCCCCCTCCCCTTCTGAAATCCCCTAAGAGTAGCTGTCATTTTACAAGGGCAAGGAAGGAAAATCCTTAGAGGGGGGTGGTGTGTATGGCGTACTTTAAAGCAACTTTATTTGAAAAAGTGTCAGGCAGAGTTCCTACAGTTGTGCCAGGTGTGGATTTTTAGATAATAAGTCCTCTAGCTGTCTCTTTTGTGAGCATTTCCTGTCCTAAGGAATAATCAAATAACTTAACACTCCTCACAGTGGAAAATTCTGAGCAAGACTCAGAATTCCGSCAAACATATGGTGGATCTGGCAGCAGCTTTGCTCTGGAAATCAGACCTTGTTTTATGACTGAAAATACTAAAAGTTTTCCTATCTTAACAGAAAAAAAGAAAGATGTTTCCCTCAAAATCATTTGTTCAAATATGCATARTGATTAAGCTTGCTAGAAAGTTTTGTATCGATGTTTGGGGAGGGCAAGGATTTCCGGAATTGTCTGGCTCTTGAAGGGTAAAGTACCTCTAACCAGCAAGGAGGTCTGTAAGCATTTTGTACTGTGTCTCTTTGACTGCCCTACCCACCAGCTCTTCTGTTTGGCAGAGGGAAATCRGCTCAGTAACATCCAAGACTGTTTCGAAACATAAGAAACTTTTAGTCTTTCATTAAAACCTGGATCCTCTCAAGGGAGTCAGCGTGCAAAGAAGAAATAAAACAGGCAACTCACATAACATGCTGTCCCACTTAGAAGGGAGATGTTTTCCCTTCTAGATACCATCCATGACATGAGATATCTTTCATCACTAAATACCAACAAGAGCATTAAGTGTTTCATGTATTTGGCTTTTAATTCRTAGGCATTTCCTGTAGTTTGTGTTTAAGGGGAATCATCATTCTTATTTTAAAGGAACTATTTTATTTGGACATAAAACTATGTTCACATTAGAGTTTTGTTTTGTCTTCTTTCACTGGGCATGGGTTCAAATGACTCGASCTATCATTTTACTTTGTTTTATGTTTGTGTCTYGTGTRCTTTTATTTTGTTTTAGAAGGCAGCTGATGCATGTTGAAGTTTCCTTCACCTATTTACTACTAGGAGCAAATCTCTCCTCTTAGTTCCTCTTATTATTCTGCAAAACATAAGACAGTGTGTTTAAACAATTAAATCAGTGGGCATTTMGCTAGTAGATATTGTAGATAAGGGTTTGAAGAGAGTTTCTGAGTGACAAAAGCCTCAAGTCACTAGGAAGGAAATTAAATCTCATGATTTAGGAAAGCAAAGATATGTTAGTATTGAAAAGTGCACATGTGTGTCTCTGTGTGGATTATGTTGTGTTATAGGGAAGTAAGTGGTTTAACATATTTTCAGAAAAGTGTTTTTAATTTTAGAATCTGGAGTTCTGTTTCAAACTTCAAGTGGGTGTAGAATTTTTTCTGCCGTGTATGTGGAAGCTTGTATTTCTGAACTTCCCTATATTAGAAGGAAGGATCTATCATTCACATAACAGTGGGATGCCAGTTTTCTTTTAGGCTTAGGGGATTCTGAAGTAATTTTACATATTACCCCTCCACAAACATCCTAGAAAATATGTACTGACTTCTATCATTGATCTTCTATTGATAAAAATAGAAATCTTTAAAATACTAATGTGTGGTACTTGTTTTTCTAAACTCCATGATTAAAAAAAAAAAAACAAACCTAGTCATACTTGCTTATAAGTAAGATTTATCAAAATTGTTGAATTACATTATGTTTTTGAGATAGTTAACAAAAAGACAGGAGCCTCTGTTTCTCATGAAGAAACCCAAAGATCCTATTATCACAGAAGACAGGCATGTGCAAAGAACACTGAAGGAATGCAAATGTATCTCATGTGACCTCACTGTGACTGTTCACAGCTGCTAATCTCGACAGGTTATAGGCTTTGTATATTGTTTCCTCTGTATTTTCTTTAGTCAATGAAATGTGATTATTTTYAATGTTTTCTTCTGTTCATATCCATTCAGAAACATGTAGTTCTATAAAAGTCTTAATGCCTGTAAAGAATGAGTCAATGGCTGTCTATTTCAGGTGCCCCCAATGAGCTGTGTATTTATGGAATATTTAGCCTATTACCACACCCCCACTTCCTAGTGAGATTATATAATAAAAAGAATCCTAAACTCCAGCGAGAGTAGGTAGATTTGCTGACAATATTTTCCTCTCAGATGATGAAATTGGCAATTGCTTTGGGACTATAATGGCTTATTATTTTAATTATTACTAGTTTTGTGTAATATTTTAGATGCATTCTTTTCCTTCCTTCCTTCCTTCCTTCCTTCCTTTTTTTTTTTTTTTTTTTTTGACAAGGGGAAGGGTCTGTGTAATCTCCTCTGCAAAGTTAATCCCAGGTGGGAGGGAACCAGCTACACAGTCCTGGGAAAATGTATGTTCCATGGATGCAAAGCCATCGGGCAGCCTATTTTTAACCTTAATCAATAATACCTATCCACCTGAGATCCATTATGTAATTTTGCATTTTTTAATAGCTCTGCAAATATATACACCAGAGTTCCATGGACTTGTAGYATATTAATGGGAAAAATTTTCAATCAAAAAGGACTTCTTACTATTTCGTTTCGTACGTAGATGGTGGCAGCCTTTGATTGTTGTGAGATACCAAGTGGGAAAAGTACAGGTTTGGAGCCTGAGCCTCCCAGAGCCCCTCCGAAGCTGCTGCCCTTATCCCAGTGATGCAGACACTAGAGACAAATTCAAAAGAGTTTGGAATTAGTTCAGTTATGTGCCAGGAAGGATGCATTTAGGATACTAAGCCCTCAAACACGTATGTCATTGGCTGCCCCTCACCCACTCAGTCTGTCTAACCATTTGCAGCCCTGGCCTAGCTTTCAAGAAGATATTGATATTTTTAACCTGGTTGAGAGGATAGCCAGCTGGAAATCAGCAGCATTAAGTATTGAAGGTRGTGGTATAAATAATATTCTCTTTGTACAACATTTATTTTCTTTGAAAAAAATCCCATAATTATACTTTTGTAACAAATCCCTGATTCTCCTAAGGCATCTTTGTCACTAAAGTTCCTAGATTTAATTTCTTCGAATACGAAAGGTGAAGGATTGATTCATCAGGTAGCCCGTGTGATAATGAGAAGTAAGGAGACTTCCATATGAAGGGTCCTAAAGAGGGGATGCTACAGACTTCAAAGTTAAGAGGGAAAAAACAATTACACTGAAGAATAGCTTATGACTATAGGCTGATTTGCATTATGCTGTGGTCAATACCTTTTTCTGTGTCAACGAGAGCTCATTAAATGTAAATTCTGCAGACCAACTGGGCCACGCCATATTAGTGCTTGCCAAAGCTTGACATTTTTAATACATTAATAATATGTCTGTAATGTAATGGAAAACTATTAATCACAACTGGTTAGGGGCCAGAAAGTTGAGCTATAATTGGCTGCTTCTTGTCAAGAATGTCTGTCGCACAGTCCTGCAACTGCCTCATATTCAAATATCTTGCACCCCTCTGCATTTTCCCCTGTCAGTTCTCTAACTTCGATCAATGATGTAGTCCATAATTCTGTGTAATGGCCGTCATTACAGTTCTGGTAGACTTTAATGAGAATCCCTTGCATTGGAAGTGCTGCTCTGTCTCAGGAGGTGATAATAGTGACACGCATTTCCATAGCAGTTCCTTCCTGACCACAGTTTTCATGTAGAAATATACCAGATGATGTCACTGGGGTAAACGACAGAGACAGGAGGACAGAGTAACAAAGGATGGGTGGCTGAGGGGACAGTATTGGTTGAAAAGGGTAAAGACTAATCTTAAAGGTCATTTAAGCGTAGCCAACTTGGGTCTTTTAAAAATAATACTACAAATTAACTAAATATCCACTCAACTCAAACTTAAACCCATTGGGTCCAAGTCTTTTAGATTATATTGTTCCTGGCATACAAATTGCTGGTTTCTGAAACTAAAAAGGTGACGTTAATGATTTTGGAACTAGTAGATTTTGTACAACCTCACCTCTTATGCTTTTTGGCTTTGGTTTCCAAAGTGTCTGCTTCCTCGGATAGGGATGTAGTAAACATAGCTAAAAAAAAAAAAATGAATCTAGGAAATGTACATTTCCTTCATCCTAACACCTTCCAGTTTATTAATCGTAAATGTGTTGGATGTTTCTGAACATATTAGCTTAATGAATTTGAAAACAAACAAACAAAAGCAGCAAGGCTTTCGTAGCCACAGCACATGCTCCTGGGATGTAATTATTTTTTTTTTCTTTTTAGCTTAAGATTTCAAAATGCATGCCACTGAGCAGTGTCAAAGTCACAAGGAAGAAGCAAATTTAAATCTGTAGTCTATACATGTTTAGACATACTGCTAATTATTGCTTCATGAGAACTCAAATATTCAACACTTTTCCTAATAGAAAATATCACAAATTGCAGCTGTATGATAACATTTTATGAATCGAATATAATGAAAATTGCACTTGCATCCATAAAGCAATTATTATAAATTACTTTGCTATGGAAACACAATTCAACCATCTGTTGGCATTTCATAGTCTCTGTGGCTTAGTTCATTTTAAGATGGTGCATTATTTAAATATAGTGAATTCCCTTTATAAGATTGCTTGAAGATAGCGAACTTCCTTATTTAAACTGTTTAATATGAATTGGAGAGTCTATAATGGATTTTTCCAACACTGTAGGCTTTTTATTTTGTCACTTTAAAACTGGAAAGTATTTAACAATTTGAGCTAGGAAGATGAACCAATAACTAAGAAAGTATACTCTCACACCWGGGGTTCAAATACTAACATTTGTTAGGTTTGTGTAGTTAAACACTTGCTGGTAGAACCATCATTGACTTGTACAACCTCTCTCTAAGTTACATAGGCTGCTCCTCAGTTTACCCAAAGTACTTCGAAATGGAAATTTTATGTTCGCTTAGAATTAGTGCCCTGTTACTGTGCTTCTTGGCCTGTTAACTCACCCTCATAGTTTTATATGTGCATTTTAAATTGTATACTTCACTGTGGTGATTTAGATTGTAAACCAGCCTATAAAATTCACCTTTGGGACAAATTCTCTTCTGTTACAGAAAGTAACTGCAAATGCAGATGTGATGGCTATAAAAAGGTGTAGGAAAATAGAAGAGTCTTATGAAAGGAATACTTACCCCTTTGGTTTTATTTTTTGAGTATTTTCAGAGAGGCTAATTGTCTTTTTCAATAAATACRACTATGTTAAATTCTTCCAGTATAATGAACAAACCCTGAGAAAGAAGATCAGTTTCCACTCACCCACCCCTAACAAAAGCTAAGAAATATACAAGGAATTTGGAGAATTTTAGGGTCTCTTAGCCAAGAGACAAAAGGCATACAAATAGTTGTCATCATCATTACAAAGGTTCTCTTTACCCCATTGTTCTCTTGGGAGAGTTTAGCTAGCTCTGAGAGAGCTGTTTAAATCCAGACACTCGCTTCTCCTGTTAGCTCACCTAGAACATAATTCATCTGTCTTTTTTATGGAAGAGTCAGATTTTTTCCCATCAAAATGCTGGGAATGGGTACCCTGGTCATCCTAGCAAGGCTTCTAACGGAAGTTTATCCCTATTACACCAATTTGCTTTATATCATACTGAGCCTCCAACATAYTATACATTTTCTAACACACTGATTCTAGGGTAGTAACTCTTACTCTTTGTTTCCAAAAGGTTGCTGGTGCCAGAAGGGGAAAAAAAAGAAAAGATTGATGGGAAACAGACACAGGACCGTAGACAGTCGTCCCTTTGCTTCTGATACTGATACTTCAGCTCATCTGAGCAGACCTGATGAACCCTGAACGCCGAGGAGCACTCAGGATTATCGGATGTACAATGGGAGAGCCATCACTTTGCTAAATTATTATCCGCTCCTGGACATCTTTCACAAAAGTCTAATAGATATGTTCTACGAGGAGAAAAGGCTGCAAGCTGTTAATGCCTAACAGATAAGCATGTTAGGCTTCTACCAAAGTCCTCAGCATACCTGACCACTTAGAATATTTCAATCCGTCACATTTGGTTTTGGGATCTGCTTTGAGACCTCAGCCTATTTTTATATATATACAGACCTACCTGCATAAAGATACATATAGATGCACACACACAYACAYAYAYATATATATAATATACTCATGTATATTTAAAAATACACTGATTGCTTAGAAGAGACGAAGACTGCCAAGATTTTAGAGATGTATTTGTCAAGATTCCTGTCGCTCCATGCCCTGTGGGTTACGGTGTCCTCTGTGATGCAGCCCTACCTTTTAGTGTGGGGACATTATGATGTATGTAAGAGTCTGATTTATACAGAAGAAGGGAAAGTTTGGGATTACACAGCCTGCCAGCCAGAATCCACGGACATGACAAAATATCTGAAAGTGAAACTGGATCCTCCGGATATCACCTGTGGAGACCCTCCGGAGTCATTCTGTGCAATGGTGAGGCAGTGCTTTTGAGCAGAATTTTTCACATAAATGATATTMTATCTCATGGGCAAACAGATGTGGTGAGTGTGAAGGCTCAGTTTGGCAAAACCAAATCCGCAGGTAGCAGATTTGTGCTGAGAGCCTTCTTAGTGGAGGCGTGTCCTATCTGGGTTGCAATACACAAGATGTGATTGATGGATGGGAACTTCCTGCTTGCCAAAAAGCCAAAAGTTTCAGTGAGGCAGGTGTAATATATACATATATATATATATGTATGTATGTATATATTTCATATGTGTATATGTGTGTGGGGGGATGGGTGTGTGTGTGGGGGGATGGGTGTGTGTGTGTGTGTGTGTGTGTGTGTGTGTGTGTGTGTATGTATACACACACAAATCAAAAAGCCAAATTAATGGTTAAATTTTATAATAGAAACTGGAATATTTGGTCAGCTGGGTTATATTTTTATTTGTTTGATTTTGTTTCCTTTTCTTTATTTTTATATGGGTTAGGGTTTTTCTCTGTTGACCTTGTGTGTCTTGGAACTCACTCTGTAGACCAAGTTAGACCCAAACTCAGAGATCCWCCTGTCTCTGCCTTACCSGTATTGAGATTAAAGATGTATGCCACCATGCCCTGGTGAAGTGGGTTATGTTAAAGATGAAAATCCTTTGGTAAATCAATTCAAGGAAGACAAAGTTTTATTCTTACACATAGATAAAGTCAGGCCCTAATCTTGAAATTCTATAGTTCAAGATTAGCTGAGAACTCCTGTTTTCTTTATCAGGCAGCATCTCTGATGGAGTGCCCCAGGTAAAGGACCAGCAAGGAAAAAAAACAAAAGGAAGGACAGCAGGCTTTTTGAGGGACTTTTCCGGAATGCTTGTTTACCAGATGAAATGTTAAAAAACGCTTTTTTTTTTTCCCTGAAAAGCAATGGCCTGGGGGCATGTAAGTTTAGACAATAGTAAGAGTTATAACATTCATTATTCTTGGGGTCTATTTCAAGCCTTTTCCAGGTAGAAAGTATAGTAGGAGGAAGGTAGGATTGGAGGAACATGCTGTATTTCCATACAATCAAAGCAGGAAATACCTATAAAGTGTGATTAAAGAGGTGAGTGATTAATAAGGCTTCAGCGAATGTGGTAAGGAACAGAGTCAGTGTGTTATTTAGTTTATGATGTTGGTTTTTTATTATAGGAAGTCTTTATTTGATATAAGAACCATGACCCCATTTTTCTCCTCATAACAGATATAACCATGTAGCTGATTTTAATAGTATCTTACCTGACTTTATTATCTTGAACCTGGCCTGGCATTTTCAGGCTCGTGAAACTATTAATCAAAGGAGCATCTGCTCAGAGTCCCCAGTGACTTAAATTAACATAAGATTGTCCAGGACCGAGTAGGATAGAAAGGGTTTTGTAACGGGAAACAATTTTGAGCAATAAAGAGTGTTTTCACCTAAAAGCGAAGGGCTTGCCATTTTTCAGAAGTGCCTTTGGGGACTGCTTTGAATTATAGTCTAAACCTGATTTTGTGGAGAGCGAGGAAAAGATCTTGGCTATTAGGTGTCACTATGACTAAAGTGCCCTAAATGGCTAAATATTTCAGAGAGAGGACCCGACTCTCTGGGTAACAGGTATGGAGTTTTGTAAGGAGTTGCATTTTAGAACCTATGGGCTTCCAGTGGAGTTTATCCAAACGTATCAGTAAAACTCAAATAAATCTGTAAAAGAGCAGGGRCATTTGTTGCCTTTATATAAGGTCTTTAGTAATTTCTTATGAAAGGTCAAATTTAAAATCTCATTGCAAATGTGGTGTGAAATTACYGTTTGGTTGTAGGTTATACAAACTTCCATTCCTTACAGCAGAGCACGCGYCCAGGCTGGGTCAGATTCCTTATGGAGAGCTCTCTAGCTCTAGCTATGGGCTTCTGTGATGTGCAGAACAATACGCCTCTTCTGGCACTGCTTAGTGACTTGCCCAGTGAAGTGAAATAGCTAATGTCCTTTGCCAGGGTGCAGGTTCCGCTCACACGGGTGCTGGAGGAGGAGTTTGAGGTATGAGTTGTATGTGCTGCTTCCCTGAACTCTGCTTTGAGCAAGAGAACACTTGCTCAATGTCTCTCCTGCCCAACATAGGAAGACCTCCATTTTCAATATACTTATTTTCTCCCAACAGAAACAGGAAAGGGCACATTACAGAATTTCCCAGGCCAGTCTTTCACAGGGACTCTAAGGCTCTTAAGTGAGCCGATTCCTATTAATCCTGTGGCTAAATGATGGTAGAGGTGCTATGAGAAGARAGAATTAAAAGAATATTCATAGGTTGGCTCTAAGTACTACTTTGTTATAGATACGTGTTCATAGAAAGACCCATCTAGGCTGTACTGTATTACAATTGGAGGTAATCAGAAGCCTTGGTAGACTTAAATATGTCACTGGGCTGGGTGCAAGATTTCTGAATTACCTACTAGTCATTAATTTGTATTCCTTAATGTGCATAGGATTGGCATAACAGATTTAATAATCTACTTTAAGTGTGTACATTGGGACTATGGGTATACATATGCCAAGTCCATGATAATGGCCTAATACAGCAAAACCTCCCCTGGGCAGTTGTGGATTTTCTATAAATCACCTTAGTGTTAGAGTTCTTGACACAGACTGTAAAAAAGCATCTCAGAATGCTGTCATATCAGGCCTGCTGAGGAGCTCCTTGGCCAACAGTCTAATGGGAATCCATAAAGTCACTTACGTTAGGACTTACAGGTCCTACGCTCTCGCTGACACTTGCTTCCATTACAGCTCCTCCAGAGTCGTTATGGCCTATTACATCACGGGAGACTGGAGCTGCCAACTAGGCACAAGCACTGCTTAGCTCCTGTATGTAAATGTTTGCTGTAAAATGGCTTTGCCTCCTCAGCCAGTGACACCCTTATTAGCAATGACTCCAGGGATTCTGGACCCAGAGAATACATTCAGCCCAGGAAGTGTTCTGTAATTCCCAGAGAATGCTATTAACATAAAGTGGAAATTCATTGGGATTTCGAAGAAAATCTGTGGTGCTGCTCTCCGTAGTATTTTCCCTATCATGACCATCCATGCATTTTACATCTGTTTTAATATGGAGTGAATTTTGAGGAGGGGGGGACAGCTTATGATTCTATTTATTAAATTGCTTGCTAACCTAGATGGCCTAGCTAATAAATCTTCTATACCAAGTAATCTAAAATGCTTGTATATTAGCTTTATAAACGTTTATGAGCAATAGTATAATGGAAAAAWTTTCCCCTGTCTGTGATAGTGTCAGTCAAGACTACATACGAATATAGGGCATATGTGTGTGAATATCATATACATATATGCACGCATGTGGATTATTTATTTTGAAAATGATTTGTTTTCTTTTTAATTGAATATATTCCTTTTAAGTTGACTGTGGCAAAAAAAAAAAAACACCAAATAAACAAACAAAAAACCACCACCAGCAACAACAATAAAAAACCAAGCACTGCTTTGGCTAAAGGGGAGGAGCCCTGGAGGTGCAGGATTGACTGGTTTTGCTTTTACAGCAGAGGTAACCTCTTTGCTTCCATCATGTCCTTTCAGCCACAATACAAGCTTCAGGTAGCATGCCTCTGTCAGACGGACACAGGTCGTCTGGTGACAATGATTTCATTTGCATAAGGAGCAGATAGGATCACCTGATCCCTGTGTGCCAAGCTGAAGCAACAACACAGAGCTGTGACTTGGTCTTTGTGTTTAGATAAACATAGCTGTCATGTCCCCCAGGCAACACCCCAGTGGCTTAAAAATGGAAAAATTATCTGCAATTATCTCCAGCCTGCAGCCAATTTTCTGTATGACTTAAACAGAAGCGCCGAAAGGAAGCCCTACAGATGAAAGATGCCATGCACAGTTGAACAGTTTACGGGGCAGAAGTGCTGAGGACTGTGGAAACGGGAGCCCCCGAGTGCTGCCGTGGATGCCAGAGCCAATCAAAGCTGAATGAGAAAACAAAGATTATTAAAAAGTCTTTTGTGCATGTAATCTTGGCATAATGTTATGAGGTGGACATTAAACGTTTACCACGGAGACTTGCGGCATCATTAATGCAGCATGCCCTTAATTACAAATACACTCGTATGACTGAAAAATGGGGAAAATAAAGCCCTCTGAGGTGTACTTAGCGACACCCTCATTATGTTTACTGGAATAATTAAAAGAAAGGGCATAATTTTTCTCAATAAAATGTCAGACCTTGAAATGGAAATGGATTTTTTTCTTGAGAAAATTTACTAATGTGTGCCTGTGTTCTCGGTAGGCATTCATTCAAGGACCCTAACAGGTCTGTTAATGATCATTCCGTATTGTGTGATTTCCAGATATACTCCTATTAAGAAAAAAAAATAATTGTAGGCATTGTGGATGGAACATATTTCATTAGAGTCAAAGAAAATTTATAAAAGTAATAGGAAACTTTTCTGTTTTCAAAGGAACCAGTGGGGCMAGCAGTTCAGGGYTATCCTTAGCTTAAGTTTCTGATTTGACAGCATCTCAGGTTCCCCTATGGTGGCTATCAGGTGACCCTTGAGGAAGTAATTTGGTAAACTCAATTACATTTTTCAGTACAAAAGGATTAATATCCATTTTCCAAAATATGATCTTTTCATAATTTGATTAGTCAATGAAGTTTTCATAATAGTGACTCTTTCATTTGAACTGATTTACCCCTTAAATTATGACAGAGTGGAGGGTTTTAAAAAAAAATACTTGGGTTTTTTTTCATTAACACTTCTTGGTTATTAGTTTATTATTTAGACTTTTTTTTTTTTTTTTGGTCTGGGATGCCTAATTCATGTTGAAATGATTAAGTTCCATGGATATGAGTATTTCAGATATATCACTTCATCAAGTARCCTCTTTCTGAGGAGCTCACAGAAGGTCCTTTTTATGTAAGGCATCAAGTCTAATGTAGTCTACACGGTTCATAACTCTTCCCATTCGGTCCTGAGAGTATCTACAGTGGACTTAAGCCTGGGAACCTGATAGGAAAGAACTGCCCTTGATTTGAAGCTGCATTGGTGTGGTACGGCAGCCATAGTTTTGGGGATGGAGTAGGTCGTGAGGAGGAGACTGTAACGATTATGGCCAGGATAGCAAAACCAATTGCATGCATGTTATTTACTGTTACCTAGTTGGATTTCTTTTTCAGAAAAAAATAAGTTTATTTATTTAGTATTGTTAATACTTTTCATGGGGGAACACGTGGGCATACCTGTGGAGGTCTAGGACAAATTTTGAGTATTGAGTCTGTYCTTCCACCACGGGTCCTTGGGATTAAACAAAGGTCCTTAGGCTTGTTCAGCAAGTGTTTTTACCCACTGAGCCATCTGGCCTGCAGTGAGTTCGTATTTTTTACGTGTATAAGTGCTCTTGTCTTAGTTGTATTACCTATATTATTCCAGATCACTAGGTGTAGACGCAGTAAGAAGCACAAACAGCCCATGCGATCCCTAGTGGTAGTGGTGAGAATTACATCAAGCTCTAGTTGGAGGCTCTTCTCAAAGGGAATAGTAAGGACTGGTATGGACACAAAGTAGTATGTGTGGAGCCAGGGGAAGGGAAGACAGAGATGAACAGAAGTCAGAATTTAAGGGCAGAATTTAATTTCCCACAGTGTCAAAGAACTACTTAGAAAACACTATTTAGTRGCTAAATGTGTAATGTTTAACTCTATCAGAATAGAAAGTGGAAGGAAAGCTGTCTGGAAGAGATAGTCCCTGTTGCATTTCAACGACAGTCTGGTGATCTGGTAAATAACAAGAGGATATCGCATATCCTCCAGGACACGTAAGGAATGAAAGTCACCTTGTGCCACTTCACAAGTATGAGGAGGGCTGAAGATGTAGCTTAGTGGTAGATTGCTTTCTTACAGTGAACAAAGCTTTGAATTCATCCCCAGGACCACTAAAAAAGTAAGAGGAATAACTGTTAGATACCACAGGTAATTTGGAAGAGACACTAAAATATAACACATRATACTGAAATCCCTTTGAAAAAAATTTCTAGGTGTCTCTCCTTAGATATTTTACCTTATAAAATTGGAATCATATCTTATCTATTCTTTTGCCCTTTATTTTTATGTATTACACCTTCATCATTCAGTTGTCATGCGCTCTTCAAACTGTGATTTTAACAGATCTGGATACCCCATTATATAGCTTTGCCATCGTGTAACTTCCTACCYAGAAAAGCTCATGCTTCTATGCTCATCTGAGCAGTACGATTTAACTTAGCAGACCTGTCTTCCACAGACTGAGACTTCAGGGTTGAATGAAAGTATGTCTGTGCCTCTTGGGTTGAAATCAAGAGGAAGGGCCATCTTCCTGTGTTAAGGATGGAATGGTCCCTCACTGGAGAGGCGATCTGCATGTCAGTCACAAGAAAGGAAGGGTCCTGGGAATCWGGCAGGTCCTTGTCCCTGAGCCTTGCTCCCTTTTGTTGGACTTCAAGATCCCACAAAGGTAGCATCAAAATGAGTTTGAATATCCAGAATAAAGCCAGGAGACCATTTTTCAAACAAAATTCTGAAGACAAATAAACCATGCCACGTACACTGTGAGTCTGTGGCTTTAAACTGACCCACAATGATAACCACATTTTATATAAGAATTCAGTAAACATACTTTATCCATAGCATAGCCAGAACAGAAGTTTTATGATATAGGATTTAGCCTTTTGGTGTGCTATGCTATTTCTTATCCTGAATGTAAGCCCCAGAATATGTGTGGTAGTATTGGTCTTTAGAACTTGCTTATATGTTTAAACACCTATGAAAATTTGTATATATCATTGCATAAGTTCTTATATTAACTCAACATTATAATTTTATGCAGACCATTGTGAAGCATTTTTACTCTATGAATTTTTTTCATTTATCCTTCTATTTATAGAAATTTAGGTGGTTGAGCTTTTATACCTGAAGACTCTTGACAATGTTGGTAAATTGCCCACCAGAACATTACTTATGGACCTTCATCAATATCATTCATATGCTATGAAAATGTACAAATCATCAGAGCCTTAACAATATTTGAAAATATCTTTGCAATTTTTTTTATTACAAGGCTTTTGCATAGAAAAAAGGAGATACAATTAGCTAAGAAAATGTGGGTCAAATTATCCACCTTTCTTCCACTCTTTGCTCTACTGTTAAAATGTTTAAAATTTCACCCTGAGATAAGGACATATTCTGGGGACGAGTAGCACTTTGTTATGTTAAATTTGCATTTATTGCATTTCTTTCCCTAGTATGAAGGCTGATGCCTGAGCTTTTTGTCCATTGCAYATCTTCATTTCTAACTATGGTAGTTTTGTTGCTTGTAATTTCATCTTTTTTTTTCCTCCAGAAGACACCAATTTAAAAGAATGTATGTATATACACATGTAAACATGAGCCTTTCCATGCACAACTTCAGTTTTGTTATTCAGTTCCAAGTGTGAGCATCCTTTTTGCCTGAAGGCAAGACTTTGCTTCAGGGATTTTTCCATGCTTTTCAATCTAGAAACACCCTGAATTTCTGCCTTGGATTTTGATGGCAGGCTTCCACAGTTCTGGGCTAGCAAAGATCCTTCTAAGAGCCCCCATCTATGTYTCCTGGGTTCATAATGTAGAAACTTCGCAAAGTTGATATTTTCCTTAAGCAAAGAGTTTATTTTCTCCTAGAATCTGTGTTGTTGGAAGCGATTGCAAACAACAACATATTCTTTGCATGAAGCTGCTGGTGTGAAATTTGTTTAGGTTTTAATTTGCCAGACCAATGGGAATACAGATCTTTTTTTTCCAAGCAATATTTTTCGTTTTAACTTTCAGAATTTCTTTTCATACACGTGTGGGGAAATGCGAAAAGTTTCACAAGCATCCTATTTGAAAATACATTCCTGAGATTAGCAGGTGGTCATTTCCTTCTCCTCTTGCTGGGAAAAGACAGATTCACATCGTGTCTAGTCCATGGAAATTAAAGCTGAGAAAGAAACCAGAACTGGTTTTCATTTTTTGACCTACTTTGAAGCTGACTTCTAAAATATTAAATGAAGAGTTGAGCTGAGTATTGCTCCCGTACAAAGAAAAAGCCCTTTTCTTCCAGAAGGTCAGTGTCCACCGAGGTCTAGCTGCTGACATTATCATCGGGTCATGTCAGCCAATCATTTTCTACCTTCTCGTGGAACTTTTTGTTCCTTTGCTGTTGATCTTGTTCTTCCTTGGAAATGACAAAATGAAGAGATCAAATACACTTCCACCTAGGTTCTAGAAGTTAATCTTGTGTTTCAGCTTGGTTGCAGTTCCTCGGTGTTGATCTGTCTGAGGGAGAATCAGTACTTTGGTAGAAAAGTCAGTGTGAGGAAGATGAAGCCAGCTGAGAAGACCACAGCCCATCCTAGAGGAAGGATTCTGTATTTCAAAGGAAGGTATTTTAGRGCGCATATAGGTGCTAGATGACAAGAATGTAGGATGTGTAAAAGTAAATGTTGTCTACCAGATGTGGAGAGCTGAGGTCTATAGGTCATTTGAAATTTACAGTAGTGTTCCTCATTCTTTTTGCAAGTGAATTCAAAAGCTGTGACTTGCTTATCAATTAGGTAGAATATGGCCATTTAAACTGTGGCCAATTTGAAGCCTCTGTATCCAGAGAAGAGAATCYAGCTGATTCTATACTTGTTACAGYAAAAGGCCTGTGCGTGGTACAGATAAAATAAGCTAATGATCTATCTCTTAATCCAAGGTTGTTTGTGTATATATAGACTAGGTCAAAAGGATTTTCACTCCAAAGTTTTGACAGAGTCTTTTAGATAAGGTATTCATATTAGTATGAGTATTATCTGGCTCACWGCAACGCCATGCTTAGCCATCATGAGAGCTGGTGCTTTTTAAGTGGCTGCTACACTGTGGTATGTATAGCGCATTTTACAAACATGACATGTAGCTGATCTTGATTTGATAGAGAACTTCTTGGAGCACAGCTTTGTATAATACACTTACCCGGGCTTGTTCCTGTGATCTTCAATCCTGTCATTATCCTTGTTTACCAGGTAAAGTGAGGGAAGCATGAAGCTAAGCAATATTTTTATCTGGGGAGTAGGAATGCAATAAATGCAGGCACCCCGACTTGACACTTGTGTCTGCCTCTAAACTATTTTATTCCCTATTAATTTTATTTGTAACATATTTGATAGAGCCACTATGAACCCCCCTTTTAAAATTACATTTATGATGTGGACTGTGAGTTACAATGCTATGATTTTATTATTTAAAAGGCCTTTTTTATCTGAAATAAACTCAGAAAATTGGTTTCCGTAAACAGAGGGCACCGAATGTTGGAAACACACATAATGTGATGAGAGTCTTTATTCAGGGATAAGAGAGCCAATCAACAGTGTTTGTTTCCATTCTTGCTTTCTTTTCCATTAACGTGTTCATAAAAATGGAAATCGGCTGTTAGAAAACACAGAGCTAAGAACACACAGTACTCACRCCATCTCACACCAGAATAATAAGTCAGCAATTGTTGACTAGTTAGCAACATCTATCACTGCCTGTGAGGTGTTGAGAGACGTGGTTGGCCCGATGCTTCTGTTTGTTTTACAGTCTCAAGAAGAACCAGTGTSCTACAGCAGACTGCCAACATGGTGTCTCGGAAGTTCTGCTAGACATTTAAAGTCTAACAGGTTTATTATAGAAGTCTTCAATTTTTTTCTCCCCAAATTGATTCTGCTTCCATTTGTTCCCTATCTGTAAATGGCAGCTTATATTCATCTATTGTTCAGAGTAAACAGTCTGGGAATCCTCCTCAATTCCCCCGTAATAATACATACCAGGAAAAGCTGTTAGCRAAAGCGATATATTGCAAATCTGAYCATTTTTCACCATTCCTGGTGTCAAGAACTAGTCTCAACCAAACCTTGGGGTTAGTATAAAACCTGTGGTATCTCTAAATTATCCTCCATGATTTTATACCTAGATCTATTAACACAATTATACACAGTTTGTAATATGCCATGCCATGTGATATAATATATAAATGTGTTGTTTTATGTATATTTGTCTCTCTATAGCTTAAGATTGTATATCTAAGTGACCAACCAATTGGGATTTTAAAAAAAAGAACTTCTTAAAGATCTTGTCTGTCCTAAATACGTACAGATATTTTCACATCATTATTCCCTAAGTAACCGTGCAGAACACTTACCTCCATAGTATCACATGGGGGTGGCTAATCGAAAGCTGATTTAAATACACAGAGAACTGTGAATAGTTCCAAAACACCATTTCATATAGTGGATATAAGCAACCATAGACTTTGGTACCTACAGAGAATCCTAGAACCAGTTCCCATGGATGTAGAGAGATGACTGCAACTTTAAAACTTTGATTCTTTTGATCCCTTCCTTATTCTGTTTTATCCTGTAACACTGTACTCATTCAAAAAGAGACCAAGCCTGTTTCCACTGCCTGTAAGGTTCTACGAAACCTCCCAGAGCTCTCCCTCTACAGTGCTGGTTCCCCTCACTAGGCCTTTTCTCACTAACCTCTCCCTAAGTCCCTCCTAACAGTTTATTTCTGCCTCTGTGATGGGGCTGGGATCTGGGGACACAGGGCAGCATTGGCAGATGACCCACTTGACCCTGCCTGAACCCCAAACTACATCCTGGGATGTAATTCAGCTTGGGTGGTCCCAGAAYATCGGAGCTCCAAAGAGGACATTGTCCCCCTACAATCAGATTGATGCTTGCTCGGCTTTCAAGATTACAGGGGATCGATGTGGTGTGTTCAGGATGAAACGCCCATGGGTTCTGCAGTCTAAGCATCTTCCCACAGTAGGTTCTCACTATTAAGTCAGGTCAATTTCAAAGAAGCCCGTCCGATCCTCATCTCTGACGTTCTCTGCATCCTTCACCAGTTCCCAAGCATGCTTGATTTTTTTTCACTCTGTTTCTTGCAGAATTTGGTTAAGAACATTTAATAGTCAGTACAGTGCAGTCAATAGGACAGATGGTTGGAGGCTCTTCTTGTTTTTTTTTTTTTTAAAACCTCTGACTGCTGTCAGTCCAGATACAGATAACTACTTATTTTATCATAGATTGACCAATTTTTCCTTTCCAGAATATATATTCCTAAGGGCAGGAATTGTGTTTTGTATGGCTTTAAAAAACATATGTTGAAGAAATGAAGTAAATTAAAAGATAGGGTTGGTAATATAACTATATCTAAGATTATTATTTAATACACATCTGCTTATTGGAACAGAATTGACTGTTCTGTGAGTCCTTAACATTTGAAGGTACTTCATCTTAAAAAAATCATGAACATTTTATTTTTTAAATTAAAAAAACCTAGCCAATAATATCAGTATATGTGCAAACACCACATAAAATTCACAGCGATACCATACTGCTTGTTTGTTTTTCTGGATTAGAAAACAAGAAATGATAGACTGAGCTGGAGTTTATATAGTTAGTGCCTAACTTTGATTTATTCCTTACGTCTGTCCTTTATCAAAAGAAAATTCTTGTCTTGATTTGGTATTTCCTCCTAATCAATGATTTTATACATTTTGTACTGAGCTTACATATTTAAAAACAATATATAGTCAATATTGGATTTTAAAAATCTGTCTAAATAATTTGATTTTTTTTGTCATTCTACATTATATTTTAAAATATGTAGGTATCTATACAATCTAGTTTGTTCATATTAACATTTATTACTAACATATTGACATGGTAGTAACATTTATTATGAACAACATTTATTATCAACACCAGTAATAAGAGCATATGTACATTGTGTGTGTGTTTGTGTGTGTGTGTGTATTATACTTGTCTGTAGGAATGTAATAAGTTTCCTTTTTAAATTTTTAGTTCCTTTACTCCTATCAGTTATAAGCCATTCACTCCCCCCCCAACCCCCAACACATTCAAACATACACACAAGACCTTTACCAGACCTTTGGTGTATATTGGAGAGATTTTAGTTTTGCTTTGTTTTCCTAAAGTATGCACCCTGAACCTAGWGTGTTGTGTTGGAGACCATGTCTACTTTCATCACGTATCGTACCCTATTGTGTATTCCTTAACAAATGATTCTAAGCTTTGTTCTGCATCCATTGCTTATATGCTGCTCCCTGCTATGCCGTTTGACACATAGGGAAAATTATGTTTCATGTATCTCCTTAACTCTGGGAGGCACTCATAGCCAGAGCTCATGAACCCTCACAGAAAGCACAGTCAACTCAGAATTCTTGATAAAACTATATGAACCATAACTATTGATTTTTTTCATATGTTTAAATTATTTAACAGTAAATCACTTGGAGGTTGTATAGCATCCCTAATAAATATTCATCATGGTAAGTGAACAGGCAAGAAGGGTGATACTGGGACAGCTACACATCTATGTAGCMRGCCACATACAAACTTTATCTGGGTCTTCATACAGGGACTACACATTTTAAGAGTGTCACTTCGGCTCTTACTCTCCTCTTACTCTCTCTTCTTTCCCCTTCTCTTGCCCTCTTGGGCTCTTCCCTTTCCTACAATCTCCATATGGTCATGGCTGGCCTCTGCTTCTCTACTCTCTCCTTCTCTCTGCCTTTCTCTGCCTCCACTAACCCCTTAACTCCCCTCCCCAGGCCCTAAATAAACTCTATTCTATACTTTAAAAAATGTCCCTTTGGAACTGACCATTCGAATGGAAAGGTGTGCTAGGATATATATACGTATGTATGTATATATATGTGTGTATATGTATATATATGTATATATACATACATACATATATATATACATATATATGTATATATATATATATTTCTTACAGTTTTAAAATTTAAAATTTACAGTTTTTAAATTATAATTAGTAATTAGCCACACATAATTATTTYCCAAATTCACTGTCTTTCATTACTGGAGTCTATCCATAGCTGTATAGAGCTATTTAACTGGAAGTCCCTCTGCTTACTTTGCAAGATGATCTATAAACACTGCCTCATCTATCATCACTGGAATGACTTGTCTCTTAGATGAAAATCTGAGGGTGATATGTAACTGTAATAAATTTGGACAGCAAGGGAAAGGTTCCATTTCCAATTAAAACCACAGYCAGGAAGTTTCCATTTAACCTGACAGAGAGGTAGACCAGAATGTATTTTTAATATTTTCTGGTTTGTTTTGGGAGGGARGGACTGGAGATACGATAGCAGTATTGTCAGTAATCTTTAGCTTTCTCTGTGTTCACYTATGAACAGCTGATTGCTTCTTGAAACTCCGAGTTGTAGCTACTTAAAAATAGGTATCTGTGAATGGGGGAGCTAACATGAGAAAGGACATGCATGCCTTGAAGGATATTTCATTTGGATTCAAATTAACCATGAAGGTTCAATTTGAAGTTTAACAAAGTCGCTTCTTTGTTTCTTTGTTCTGAGGAATAAGATGATGGTATGTTTAGGAGGTGTGTCCGGGAATTTCTAAAGATTCAGTGCATAGTAATTGTCTTTATCATTGTTATGACCACGGCTTTTGCTCAGAGCTTCAGGTTACTCAGTCTCCATTTCYGGTCTGAAGGTGTCTTCTGAATGTTTTCCTGTAGATCCCCTTTCTGTGAACTGCCTGGCTTTCCCTGATGTTGCTAATGGCATTTAATAACTAAGTGCTTATGAGGTTCAGGCTCCAAGCCAGGTTTTTAAAAATCAGAATGATTTCAGAACTGTGGTTTTTAAAGTAAATGAAATGTATTCTAAATAACACAGTATTAAAATAATCATTCATGGGTGCAGTGGCATTTGCACTGAGATTATAATGGTTTCCTGTGTTAGCAACTGCAATGGGCATGGCTACAAACACCACAATTTCTAGTACAAGAATTCTATCAAAATAAACTTCTGTGCAAATAAATAAAAGCTCATTTTGTTAATAGCAATTTGGGAAGAATTCAGAAGCTCTGCAGGTCCCAGAATTTCCAGACGGTAAATAGAAATGCTTGGTCTCACATTGGTTAATATTTGGAGACTATATTATTTATCTTCTCCCTTTTATGCAAAGCACCCCCAGATCTCTACTGATATCCCTATCTGCAAAACAAAACACTGTTGATTGAAACCTTGGCTCTGTAAATTCTACTTTGTTCCATTTTATTTCTTTATTATTCCTATTTAAATATAATGTGTTCCATTAGAGATACCAACACTTTGTACCATCAAGACCACTACATGAATTTAGAAGTACCCGCAGCTTTCTTTAAAAACTGTACCTTGCATTATGGCTTARAAAAGGAAAAGTGRTATAGAATCCAAATTTTACCTGCAGCTCAYCTGAGGAGATTTGGATCTAACACAACCTRTCCAACTGTGCTTAAAGGTCCTGTGAATTATGAGGATGCCTCAGATAAGACTAGATCTTCCACAGGACTTACACAGCCTTTAGGAATGAGTACCACACAAGGAGAAAATCCTTTGGCAAGCTATTGAGAAACTTTATTGGTATAACATTGTATGACACAAAGTAACTAGTGTTCACAATTCACCTCACTGAACATGAGCTAWGAGCAATGTGTTGAAGTTGAGACACAAGGATAGAGGAGACATATAAATGCCTAGGAGAGGATATATCCACAACACTGGGGCAGCATGAAAAGGAAAGACCTTTCAGCTTAAGGGAAGTCCACATATTTTCAAAGCTAAATTTGTTCAAAGGTGCATTTAATTTTACACTTTTATTCTTAAAACTATTAACATGTCCAGTTTTATCACTGAAATTTCCACAATAAAATAGCTTTGCTCCCAAGAGTAGAAATATATCCACCGATCCCTGATTCTTGGTGAATTATACTTTTCCAGCAATTTCAAAGCAAGTTTCTTAGTGATAAAACTGCCCTGTTGTGGTCGGCAGTTTTCCTTAGCAACACCCCACACCTCCTTTTGTAGTTTTCACTTTCTACTCTGCTTTCCACAGCAGATTATAATGTCTGCGAAAACAGTAACAGTAGAGTCTTTTCTCTTTTGTGTCCCTAGAAATTAATATAGTGTTTGGGACATGGGGGGGGGCTTTTAACTCATGACCATGGAATAAAGAATCCCACCAGCCTGATTCCTTAAACTTCTGCTATACCAAGTTTTATTCTTTCATTTTTAATTTTTGGGCTTTTTTTCTGCTATCCAGTCATCACCATATGGAAGATTCTCACAGATGGAAACTCGGCAATAATGGTTTGTGTTGTGTCCTACTTTAGACATGGTGTTGATGTTCCCAATGGTCCACATGTTAGAGATTTGTTCCATGTTGTGACAATAATGGAAGATGTTGTGGACTTTTAAAGAGACAAGGGATTGGTGGTGGTGGTGGGGCTTCAGACTATTGTGGCCTTGCCCTTGAACGCAACAAAGTATTTTTTCATGGCACTCTGATTAATGGGATAAATAAAACTAATTTTCTTCATTGGGAAGCCCTGAGATATATCATTATGCTAACAGATCGCTGGTGGATGTGCTTACATTTCTCCCTAAATTATATATTCTCCAACTTAATGGTGTTCCTGCCRCAGATTAGTCCAGTTCTAATACATTACTTATCTACCRCCTTTTGTCTCCCACCCAATTATTCCTCTAACCYCCTACTTTTCCCATTTAGCTCCAAACCCCATTCCTCATTTAGCACTATATATAGGTGTGTGACAACCTATTGGATCATGGCTAAATCCTCAGGGCCTGTATCCCTAAAGAAAACTGACTCCTTCCCGACCAGCTACCAATTGCCAATAGATCCTTAAATAGGGGTTCAAATTTATGAACCCCAGGCCCTATTCATGCTTGTAATTTGGTTGACTTGATCTTGTGCAAGTCAGGTGGTTGCTGTCCCATTAACTGAGTGTTCATGTGCAAAACTGTTCTGTTATGTCAGGCATGCACTATTTTGCTACAGAAATCTATTGCATCTGGTTCTTATAATGTTTCTCAGCCACGTTTTTTTTTGTGATAATCATAGAGCCTTATGGGAAGGATTTGTAATATAGACATTTCATTTAAGTTGGACACTCCCCAGCCTCTCATTTGCTGAACACTGACACACAGTAGGTCTTTGTATTATCACCTACTGCATAAAACTTTTCTGATGAGGGTTGAAAGATGTACAAACCTATGGGTAGAAAGTTAAAATATAGGGGTAGTTTATTGCTATGTCCATTTAGCAGAATAATGATAGTGGGTTCTTTGCTAAGACCTACGATCTAGCAAGGCATGAGGTTTTAGCCTSGTTAATGGTACCAAGCATTGGTCCTATTGTGTAGTATGAGCTTTAACTGAAATTTCAAAGTGGTTGGCTACTTCTATAACATATCTGCCATCATTACATGTTACAGATAAGTGACTATATCTTCCCATACCAGTCTTCMTGATATATTGTACAGTTCACGGCTGGATAAGACAGCTGATGCCTTTTTTTCCCACTGTAACTTACATGTAACCTTCTAGYWCTGTGAATGCTAGCYAWTAGGGRTGAAATGTTTTGGTTGGYACAAGTTTGATAGTTTTCTTTTATGACCCATTGCTTTCTAAGAASAGACATTTATAAACTTACTTAATTTTTACTTTATTTATCCTATTGWWTTCRRACTSATGAGTTTTTGTCATCTTGGCACCAGACATACCTAGGAAAGAGAACTCAGTGGAGCAGTGGCATTTACCAGATAGCCTGTGWGCATGTCTTTAGGGGCATTTTCTTGACTGCTGATTGATGTGGGAGGGCACATCTCACTGTGGATGATACCATCCCASTGCCGTCCCAGAGGCAGCATGCCTGGGTTGTATAAGAGAGGGAGCTGAGCAAGCCAGTGAGTCACTTTCCTTTGCGATCTTCTCTTCACTGCCTCCAGCTTCCTGTTTTAAGTTCCTGCTTGTGTTTCCCTTGATGATAGACTATAACCCCTAAGCTAAAATAAATTCTTTCCTCCCCAACTTGTTTTTGSTGAACGGTTTATCACAGTAAAATAAAAGTCATCATTATGGTACTCAAAATGCAAACTTTAAGACTCTGAGTCTGCCTTCAATACTCTTTAGATTGACCCTAAATTATGGATTATACTAAGAAAAACTTTGTCCCAGAAGAATCTAACCATAACTTATCAGACGTGAGTATTGTTTTTACCTAGTTTTTTAAAATACTTAGGAAAATACATGATATATTCTATCATCCTTAGCATTTTTAAGTTCTAAAGATTTTTAAACTAATAATTTATATTGAGTAAACACCACTTTAAATGCTTTCATGCGTCTTGACTCATTAATCCTGACATATAGAGATGGAAATATCCTAATTATTTTTTTAAAGTAGAGAGTTGAAAAGATAAATGGTTCGTTCTAAGTCCCAATAACTAATAAATGGTTGGATTACCATATGTACTAGAGCTTATCCTTAGCCTCTACTGAGTATATTGTAGTTGGCACTAAGTGCCCAACGTGATCAACTAAGTCCTTGAGTGAAAGCTTGAGTAGATTTCAGAATCTACTCAATAGATTATATTATATAAATATATTATGTAAATATATTATCCCTGAGTTTGCAATCCTTTCAAAGCAATCTCTGTTCTTTTCATATACATGTTGCTTGCTTGTTAGCTAAGTAAGCACTTGGCAAAAGAACACTGGAGTTATTATTGATGCTTCTTACCTTGGGTTATCATAAGGCTTGTGAGAGGCTTCCACAGAAAGACTGCTAGGATAGACTCTTCTGGGTAACAGCAGGATCACTAGCATTGAACTATTGACAAATGGATACAGAAAAGAACGTTGAGATTTCTGGAGGGAAAGCACCAGGTAATTTTATAGAATAACTAATGGGAACTTTACTGTGCAACCAGGAGATGATTCATGTAGCCATCATACTCTGAAATGAACAAGGTAGTTCTTAAATGTGACTCTACTGGGTACTCTCTCATCCTCAGTCTCTTTATTATGGGCATAGCATGCCATTGGCAATGTCCTCAGTTCATTTTACAGTAATCTAGGCAAGAAAGGACCTTAGCCCAAGATTCAAATAAAAAATGATGTCAGGAATCTGTAAATTCATGTTTTAATTAAATAGTTATTAGCCTATATAATGAGATACTACATCCATAAGATTATTTTTTGATAGGTAAATCCAATTTGTTTTTTAATATGCTAGGCAACAGTATTTCTCTCTAAGTAGAAATTGCTAGTATCTTGTACCTGATGGGATGTTTCTGTTTATTTTTACTTATCCCTTTAAAAATAGAAATGTGTCTACTTTGAGGAGACATTTAACATGGGATAATTGAGGTTTCTATAAGATAATAAAATATATTGAGATAAAACAAAAACTATTTAGACAAAACAAACAGAAAGAAAAAAACCAAGAGAAGACATAAGAAACAGAGTCCCACTCATTCTCACACTCAAAAGTCCCATAAAAGCAATAAACTGGCAGCCATAGTACATACACAAAGGACCTATAGGGTAAAAAGAGAGAAAAAATATAAGATTAAAATAAAAATAAAAATAAAAATAAAAGAATATCCTTAACATGGCATTATGAGACAAGGAACCTCCAGAGACACTCTCAAGTCCTTTTTCTATTGGCCATCTATCTCTGAGCATGTAGCTGACTCTTAAGAGTACTTTGTTTGCCCCCAGTGAGACTCTCTTTTGAGGAAACTAAATTTTCACTTGCAAGTGGTTATCAGCTGGAAATTGCTTCTGGGTTATGGATGGGAGCATGTGTCTGCTCATTCTTGGCTCTAGTCCTTCAACTGATGCAGGCCCATGTAGGTCATGACATCTGCTTGACTTAGAAGGCCTCGTTTTCTTGGTGTCCTCCATCCTCTTAGGCTCTTACACTCTTTCTGCTTCCTCTTCTATGGGGTTCTTAGAGCCCCAAGAGGAGGGATTGGATGGATATCCCATTTAGGACTAAGTGTTCCAAGGTCGCTTACTCTCTGCATAGTGTCTGGCTGTGGGAATTTGCATTTGTTCCTATCTGCTACAGGAGGAAGCTTCTCTGGTGATGGCTGAGCAAGGCACTGATTTATGGATATAGCACAATGTCATTAAGAGTCATTTTATCACTTACTTTTTAAAACCTGTAGTATTTGGTGTCAGCCTAGGTCCCTGGACTGTCTATTCTTTGTTTTTTGATTATCCAAGCAGTGTCAGGTATGCATGTCATCTTGTGGAGTGGGGCTTCAGTCAAATCAAATGTTAGTTGACCATTATCACTAGCTTTGTGCCACCATTACCTAGCATATCCTGCAAGCAGGATCAATTCTTAAATAATTATAATGTGAGGTTCCTACTGGATAAACAAGAGGACAAGATGACTGTATAGGGTTTTCATATCTGTGACCTCAYGAGTGTTTATCTTGGTCTCTTCTGCTCAGAATTGGTTTATCTGTTCCTCAGTCACAGAAATCTGAATTACAGAAACAATAAAGCAACCATATCTAGAGAAACACTCGAAAATCCTGGGATATATTTGAATATCTCTTGAGAGCTTGAAACTTTGAATTGGTTACCATATTAAATTATATAACCATACTTGCTTTTAAAAGTCTGAAATGGATAGAGACCAACTTCATATATAGACTAGCTTTTTCTTCCTTTCTTTTTCATAAGTCACATTTGTACATATGTTTATTAGTATTGTAAAAAATTAATATTAGGTGCTTGAGTTTGTAGACTTTCTCCAAGAATGGAAGGTCTTTGTAGAGCCTCTATCCTTTCCATAATGRAATCTTATGAGGTGAATATTCTGGGCAAGTCTTAACTCTTGGGAGAAGGCAAAATTGTGATGAGCGGACTCTAATGATGTGTGGATGGAGAGTGTTGGTTCTGGCTGGGCTGCTGTGTGTTCTAGAGAAAAGAGAGATCGCCCAGTGGCATTTAAGAGTAAAACGAAGCACTGTTTGCTTCTTCCTCTTCTCTTGATCTGGAGCTTCTCCCTTTCTTGGCTTCCACTTTCTTCGTTCCTCATGCAGGAGCAGAAATTCCTCATAATGAAGGCCTTCATAGGAATATTTAATGCTCTTGCTCCATTCAGAAAAGTCTACATTTTATTGTTTCTTGCAAGAAGGTGTATGAAGTCAATGATGAAATTTAAAATGTGGTGGTATAGATTCTAACCCAAGAAATACATTTCTGCTTTCTCTATTTTCCTGATAACCCCTCTCTCATTCAACTGATTATTTTCTCTACAACCATAAAAGTAGAACTAATAATAGACACATGTTAAGATATGCACTGCATGGGGGGGGAGGGGAGGGAAAAAGACATATGGGACATGGAGGGCGGGGAAACCAGGAAAAAGGGAAATGAAATGTAAATAAAGAATATATCCAATAAAAAAAAAGATATGCACTGCAACTAAACATCTTATAATATTGTGGGGCTGGTTAGAATGGTCCACATTTGGTAAGACAGACTGTCAGAAAGGGTAGTGGGATGATCTGAAGCTGTTGTCCACAGCTGGAATGTCTTCCTATTCATAAAGGCTTCAGTTGTGCTCTTAAAGTCTTTAAACTAACTAAATCAGCCAGGCAGAGGTGGTGCATATCTTTACTCCCACCACTCGGGAGGCAGAGACAGCCAGATCTCTGAGTTTGAGGCCAACCTAATCTACAGTGTGAGTTCCAGGATGACCAGGATTACACAAAGAAATCCTGACTTGAAAATCCAAAAATAAAAGTAACAAAACCAATAATAAACAACTCACTGAATCAAACTTATTGCATAACCTGAAATAATCTCTGTTGTTTAAAGTCAACTGACAAAAAACTTTTATGGGGTGCTGTCATAGACACAGCTAGATCAATGTTTAAGTAAAGACATCAAATGATCATCATATCTGCTTTATAGGAT